>JALPQI010015429.1:0-35103 GCA_025490895.1 Thaumatotibia leucotreta
ACTTGGAAGAAAACTCAAATTATCGAAATATACACGCGTTTGTACGGGACAGCCCATGGAATGCTCCAATGCTTAAAAAGTTTGTACATTTGGATCACGTAAACGATATTCATAAAAATAGATAGGCTCGTGGAGTCAATGATGCTGAGCAAGATCCAGCAAATTCCCCAAAATGTTCCAGAAAGTTTGTATGGATGTTTAATTTTTTATTCCCTTCCTATACAATTCTGGTTACAAAAAAGGAATGATTCATACAAATATTTTGGGACATTTTGGGAAATACGGCAGATGTTGCTCAATATCATTGATTCTACCAGCCTATCAATTTTCATAAATATCGACGTGATCCAAATGTAGAATTTTTTTGAGAAATGCTCAGTTAATGAAGAAGTGCGGTGGCCAAAGTGTGGTGTCTTCAAAATGTCCTGAAATTTAATCTTTTATTTTATGTGATTTGATTAGTACGTTGGTGATATACTATGTCAATCACTTATGATATAATTACGGTATTTAATAAACGTTTGTGATGTTTTGTTTCACAATATCAACTTTAAAATAAACAAAGTAGATGTCATTTATGTGTTTCTTATTCCCTCGGCCCGGGCTCATTACAGGATGCCCGAAAAAGGAGTGTTTGTTTTCATGGTTCATATATCCGATTGGCTAAGTAAATTTCTTCATGTCTCTAGAAATACGTCAAGCTTCAACCGATTTTAATGTTTGAGGTATCGTTAGAATCTTAATGCTACCGCGAGTGTTATCTATATGTTACATGAGGTCACGTTGAAAACAATCTGGTAGGCACTCAATTTAATTTTCTCCAACCCAAAAAAGTAATATGTAAACACCTATATCGAGACGGGTAAAATAAAGAACTTTGAACAAAGATTACGAATAAGTATGTAATGTAACTATGTTTGTTCGTTTTTAAACTGTTTTTAAATTGTGTTTTTTTTTATTAGTCCTGTTTAACCATTATGAACGCAATTTTAATGTTCGTATAATTGTGTCCCCTTTCATTCGAACTATTCTGTTAGAGGGCCTGTAAGGGCACAAGACTAATAATGTCTGTATTTTTATAACTAAAATTATTTTATTTAACTAGACATTTATCAATCTAACTGATATCGTAAGTTTCCCGTGGCCTCATTTGAGGGCGCATCATCTAGTCTACACCTTGGTGGTAGGTAGCTAATGGAACATCTGGTAGGTCCTGAAAACCATATTATATTTTGTCGAATAGGCAATTCGACCTCTGCGGCCTTACTACGAACACCGCAAATTTTGGGATTTTTTCTCTGTCACTATGATGACGCTCTAGTGACAGACAAATTCCCGAAATTTACGAACTTCTGCATTTAAAATTATGTCGTAAACAAGTTAAGTTTACACATTATTTGTTACAGATGTTTCTAATGTACTTCTTGAAGATATTCCGAAGCCATCATTATTGTCAATCAACAAGTTGATGATGCTCCGGAGTGATATTAGAAGAAAGAAACGTAGATTACAAGTTTCAAAGAAAGACATAGTAGAAAAGCAAATGAAACCGGCCTGTAATTGTAAAGCGAGATGTTACGAAACTTTTACTGAGAACGATAGACGCGCTATCTTTCAACACTTTTGGAAAGATATCAATAACTCTTCTGAAAGAAGACGGTACGTTATAAAAAGGGTGACACGGGTCCTAAAACGAAGAGACACTACTGTTGACAGAAATTCGTCAAGAAAGTATACTTATAAATATACTTTAGATTTAGGAGTTGAGATGGTACAAGTTTGTCAAATCATGTTTCTAAACACCTTGTCGATTCCAACTAGATTTGTCCGAGTGGCTATTGAAAAACGAGCTTTGTGGGTTGGTGGTACGGGTACCTAAACAAAGAGGCTGAACATCGACAAAAAAATGGAGCAAAATCAGAACGCTATCGATTATGATCATTACATTTCAAATTACACTGTTCATAAATCCGAAACTGATCTGAATTGTAATGAAGATAAACGAAATGTCGCAGTAATGTATTTCAAAAATGACAGCTGACAATATACACATTATGTTTAATGTTTTGTGGACATCGTGAGGTCTGTGAGTACCTTACAATGTCCACAAAACGTCACCCCACAATGTAATGTCACGCCTGCAGTCAGACATGACATCAGTGCCGGCGCAAGACTACCCTCAACCAGTTTTATCTGAACGGGCCCAGCGAGCTGCGCGGCGAGCATCAGTAAGTGCTGCGCTCATGAAGCGTGAATGCGAACTCAGTGCTTGATATTGGAGACCTAGGCTCTACGAAACATATCGCGCGTAGTGAGTTTAACCGTTTAATTGTATTTATAATACATAGAGATGAGTCAGTAACAAAATTTCACTACCATCATTCAAATCGCCTTAATACTTTTATTAGTTGGAAATATAAGCCGAACAAGTAATTGATATTAAGTATCCATTCAATGTGATGTTGGTCATAAATGTCATAATCCGTAAAATACTTCGCTATTAATTAAACGGAAATAACTACTCTACTTCATTTGGTTTTAATTTAAAATAACAAACTATAGGTACATTTATTATTACTTGCACAAAAATATGAGTAAGTTGAGGACGCACCTAATGATGGTATGCTGGTGCCTAAGACGATGTCGTTGCAAGTACAGTAACAAGATATGGATGAAAGGGCAAAATTCATCATTTGGTAAATAATCTATGATCTGATGATAGTGATGATAATCTATGATACACTCTGATGATCTGTTTAAGGTTAAGCTTCTTATAAGTCTTATAACATGGGTAAAAATTAAATATTGCATTTTAGGTTACATCTTCATTGAGCCAGCAAGTGTAAATCAATTGTTATTATCGGCAAGAGAACGAAACACCTTAAAGGTGCGAAAATATAGAGAAACATTAAGAGCGAACCCAGAGAAACATAGGGAGTACCTCAGAAAACGTTCTATTCGAGAAAAAGCTATAAGAGCTGGCGAAGTAGGAGTTAGTAAGAATAAAATGACGGCTCAAATGAGTGTAAGTCAAATGTCATTAGCGGCAAAAGAACGGAATAAAGCAAATGTGCGGAAATTCAGAGAGGCATTAAGAGCGGATCCTGAGAAACATAGGGAGCACCTCAGAAAACGTTCAATTCGAGAAAAAGCTATAAGAGCTAGTAAGCATAAAATGAGATCCCAATCGAGTGAACTGGAATGAGAAGACTGAAATTTTTTTTCGTTGAATTATATAGGGTAGGTATATACACTAGCTACATTTATTCTCGTTGAGAAAAGGTTGTCCTATTATCTTGTTGTGTCCGGGATTCAATTCAAAATTCTTAAAAATAGACGCAGTTCAATACGAAATAAGATCACGGACTTCATTCTTTATCAAAAAATGATGTTTTTAATTTTTTTTAATTAAATTGCAATGTTATTTAATGGTGATTTATATTTACTTCCTTTTACCACATCTTTGTCATTCCACACTTCATATAAGAGACAAATAATTAGAAGCGTCGAGAATCTACATTGTTGCTGTAAATATTTACATATGAATCCCTCAAAAACCAAATTGCGCATACGTATTCTTTCTTCCACAGTCAAAATTATCCAATCAAAACGAGGTAAGCCGCTGCTAATGTTCCACGAGTTTACCTACACAACGACCACCAGTTCTGGATCCACCACGGGCAACAAGAGATGGGTGTGCTCTTCAAACCGGTCCAAGAATTGTAAGGCTATAGTATACACCAGTCAAGTTGGGGAAGATGTAAGGATCTTGAAGATGACGGAGGAGCATAACCATTCACCGCCCACGTTCTATGTCAGTTCTACCGGGCAGTACATTCGATTGTAACTTGTAACTAGTGATGTGCTGTTCCCGGTACGTTTTCCAATACAGCGGCCCTACCGCGAAAATCGAAATTCGTAAATTTCGAGGATTTGTCTCTCTCACTCTAATGACGCCTTCGTTTGAGTGACAGAGAAAAATCCTCGAAATTTACGAATTTCGATTTTCGCGGTAGTAGGCCAGTATGGAATTGGGATTAAATGGGAACGACATATCTCTACTTGTAACTTTGATTGTCTTTTGTGACAATATCTCAAGTAATATTGCTGTAATAAATTAAATACTTTCAGCTATAAGATTGGTCTATCACTTTTAAACCTAATTACCAAAATAGTTTGTGGGTAAGTCTTATACCTACTTAGGGTCTCACCAAACCAATCGACGCGGAGTCGGCTTTCGCCGAGTGTTTTACACCACACTATTCGCATTTAGCCGATCGACCGTCTCCGCGGTTGAACACCTGCGTTAAGTACTTGCACTACTTTTACAAAAAGAAAATTAAAAAAAAAAACCAATAGCTTTTTTTTATCAATAATTTTCTTCATTCCAGAATTACTCATAAAAATTTTTCAAAAATTCATAACTCGAAAACTACAAAAAATCGGCTAACATACATGGGGTATATTCTGATAGGCCATGACGTAGGGAACCTAAACAAAATTTTTTGACGTCAAGGTTTGGACCATCCTGTATATCGGGAGCTCTCACGGCGTTCAAAAATATCGTAACTATTCTGAACATGCACTGGCACTATAAAGGTGCATTTAGACCAAACGAGCATTAGCTCTTTCTATCCCCCACTCAACACATCGACCTTAACATCATGGAAATAAAGGCGTGCTCAGATATTTATGAGCGCCCAAGCTGCTTTGATATATCTGATGGCGACTGCGCGTGCCTACCCAATTTACGAATGATTTATTTTTATTTTATTCATTCATGAACAGGGTAGACAATTTTACAGCCACTACAGCCGTAATTTTGGAGCACTGTTCAGAAAGCTCATAGTATTCCTACTTTCTAGTAGGTATTTTTTACGATAAATGCCTACACTATCTTGTTACCTAATGCCTATACACATATTGTTTAGGCACAGGGTCAAAAAAATGTTACATGTCACTAAGGGTCGCATTGCTTACCATCTCACGGGCACGCGATACTGCACGCCGTCTTGGCTTGCCACTGAGTGAAGGTGCATTCAGACCAAACGAGCATTCGCTATTCTATCCCCCACTCTACGAAATCAACGAATCACGTTTTGTGTATCGATCGAATTTCGTAGAGTAGGAGGTTAGAATAGCGAATGCTCGTTTGGTCTGAATGCACCTTAATTAGTTGTCGATTTCTAAGAATGAACATTTGACAGCTTAGAAATGATCCTTATCATATGACGTCAAGACTAAAATGTTGAGTCGTACCGTCATATTAACAAGGATTAATCTATAACTGTCAAAAGTTCATTCTTAGAAATCGGCAACTATAACGCCACTGTTTGCACTCTACAGTTGGCAAGTTTGAATATGGTAGCGTGCCGTACTGCCGTACCTACTTGCATATATCTAGGGCTCTAGCGTAGCGCTACTAGCGCTGTATGGGGAATCGATTAAAATAAATATAAAGACAGATAATTAATGTTAATTCTAGTTTATTCAATTCAAATTGGCATAAATTACAATTGAATTAATAGAAAAACATAAATCGTCGTTACGTTTGATTTATGATTATGATTTTGAAATTGTAACATAGCAACGATACATAAGGTAGGTATCAACAGAATTAAATAAAATGTCGCACATATCATTTTTTGTAGTCGCAACGACGATATGTAATAACAATAAAGGCACAAATTAACCTAATGGCAAACAGACTCACATTAATTAACTGAAATATCGATATGTACTTATCTACTTCCTTTACCACTTTTACATAAATATTATTTAGGTACCTAGTTACCTACTCAATAGCAAGTAGGTACTCATCGACTAATATACTTTTTAGCAGAATAGCAACATTATTCCAAAAAATGTTTAAGACTTTACTGATGGAGGTTTCCTTTACCACTTTTACATAAATATTATTTAGGTACCTACTCAATAGCAAGTACTCATCGACTAATATACTTTTTAGCAGAATAGCAACATTATTCCAAAAAATGTTTAAGAATTTACTGATGGAGGTAAGTATACATACACCTGGATGTACAGTCAGGGGCCATAATATATATACAATTTTAGACCTTATGTTCCAGGAATAAGTAAAAAAGTGTATATGTATTTTATTGCTCTTGACTGTATAGATTGGTAGTTAAGCATAAATTGATTAAGCAAAACTATTTGCCTTTTGAACTTACTACATACCTAGCCTGACACTGGATTTTTTTTAATAACAAAGTTTCTTTATTTTGAGCATAAACTAAAAGCAATGTGTAAAATACACATGTATAAAAATATACTTCAGGTTGCTTGTCAGTAACATTATACAAGAAAATCATTTTAAATTAATTGATTATAACCACCATAAATATTAACACTAAATAAGTCAATCACCAAATAAAAAAATATAGGTAGTGTAATAGATACATTTCTTTTAACTGGTTACACATAATATATGTACAAGAGGTAATTAAAAATGAGGTAGTTTTAAAATCAGCCTTATCATTAGTATAACTATGTGTTAGCTATATTCTAAATTACTATTTTTTACTAAATATATCTATATAAACTTCATCAGTAATCGGTTCATATGATTAATAGAATATTATGAGGTGAAAAGTCAAAAATCAGTCTTTTTATTCATATAAATATGTACAATATAAAATATACCAATAACCACAATATTACAAATAATGTAATAACAATAAAATATGAGGTATAAAGTCTTAAATCAGTCTTATTGTTTCAAATACAGTCAAACAATTTTGAATGATCCATCATTCCGCCTGTAAAATCCGGGAGCTGGATGGTTATGGTTGTTGCGGACTCTCTGGATAACACTACCAAGCCTGTGGACTACTGTTGTGACATCAACTTGGCAACCGGTCTTTGTGCGAGATGTGCAGTACCATTGCTTCTTTCCATATGCTAGTTTGTTCTTCAGCCGGAATGCAAAGCCTTGATGTACTAAAAGCAAGCTGCCTTTTCTTGTTGGTACAAAGTTGGCCACTGAAAAAAGAAGTTGTGTTAATAAATGTGTACTTAATCAAAATTTAAGTCTCTGATCTATAAATTAGTTCTAAGTAAGTTGTAGGTATCAAATTGGACATTAATTCATAAAACCTAACTTTTTTTTAATAACTAAGCTTGTGTAATTTTATTTTAAGGAAATGGTTATATCTATTTTTCTGCCAAGTAAAAAGGGATTTTCTTAACTTTTAACTTTATAAAACATTAGAATAAAACAACATTCTTCAACGGAAATATTTATTCTAAAACAAATTCAAACGCTTATATTTATCATAGTTATGATCTAGAAGCCAGGCTCAATGATATCTTAGGTAACACAACCACTGTTGAATTAATTCAAGTTTGTGTTCATCGTACATCTCAAACTTTCAAGTTTTTAGCGTAACCTTAAGTGACAGTGAAATCCGACTACTGTCTTATAAACTCTACACTGCAAACTCCAAATCACTGTCAACAAAATACCCTCGTGACATTACAACTTTCTTATAATTATATTTCTTTAATCGCGAACAACTAAAACTCAATAACAAACACCATCGATGACAGTAGTAACTAAAACAACGCGTATGACGCGCCAACGCCAACAAAAAACAAAAGTATGTTCGTTATGTTTGAGATACGGATAAAAACTTAGCCGCATATTCATAACTATACGTAAATCATTCGCCAGTATTTTTTTTACTCTTTTGATCAATTTTATTCCTCTATTCACCCGCACAGAAATCTAAAAAAACACTACACTTTATAAAGCAGGTGTTTAATTTAACTTTGTTTAAAACATACTTTCATTTCCTACTTGCGTTGCGTCAAACGAAACGGAATACTTATACTCGTATTTATGGAATATGACGTCGCAATTTATTCTACGGAATTCTGATAATTACGTCTCATAGAGATAACATTATTACAATCTACGATATTAGTACCATATTACGCTAATGATAACAACTGATAAAAAATGTTGGTACAAAGTCCGCACTTACCGTAATCGAGTTTTTAAATCGAATTTATGTTTCAAGCTACTCGAGTTGTGTACATTCATTCAGTATGGTGCTGTCAGTCTCAATTGTCAAACGTCAAAATAGTATTTATATTATATTCTTGTTGACTCTGTTGTTTTACAAGAATTGAATTAAACTTTAAATAAATTGCTTGCATATTTTTTATAACTGAAACTGTAGAAAGTTTAGATAATAACGTTAAGTAATAACTAAGAATTCTCTTACAACTGCATAATTTAGAATAAAGTGGTGGTTTCCAAAAGGGATTACAGTGCTTTCTGGAACTTGTGTAAGTGATATTTGGGACAATAATGAGTGAGAATAGTGTGATTGGTATGTACCTAACTGAAACTCTATTTATATTTCGAAGAAGTCTGTTAAGTCCAGTGCACGAATTTCTTGATAAGTTGTAGGTAAACAAATGGTAAAGGTTGAAAATATTATAGTTCTAAGAAGTGATTATGCATGTGATTATGAGCTACACGATTTGAATTAATGCATATTATAAAAATTTAATATGCCTACCGTAATTCAAATCTCGGAAATTGTTTAGCGATATAATCTTTATCTTTATAATCTACAGCTGTATGCCACATAACCTTACTTTTGTTATCTCTTATCATGCCAAACAATATTCTGATGTATTTACTACCAATATGTTAATTTTTAATGTATATCAGATTTGCTATTAGAGTAAAAAAAGTTAAATGAGTTATTTAAATGGGTTTATTGTCGTAATTACTCATTTCAAATCGTAATGTACTCATTTGTTGAAAGAAAAATTCATAATGAGTGTAGTATTTTAACTAACCTAAAATTTGCTGAAATGTATAATCAAAAATATACTCAATTTTTTTTATTTTAATTCAAAGGTACCATGAATATGTGAGTGTAATGTATATTCAGTATAAACAAAAACTTTCAATATACAATGTTTCATCTCTTGAATAATGTTCATGTGGTTAGGTTAAATTTGAGGTGGTTTACAGGAATACGGCCCTCTAAGTACTGAACCAAAGATGCTGGCAGCATTCTCTCGCTGTATAGCTATACTAATACGCTGGGGATAGGATGCTGCCAGCTCTCTGGTCACCAGTAGCTTGGACCATAGCCTTAGATTAGCCTTGACCAGAAGTTGAGCGCTCAAACCCCACAGCCCAAGGTCTCAACACCAAAAGCTAAAAGTGGTACTTAGTGTGGAGATCCTGATATTTAAAGATTCATTTTTTTTATTAAAGGTGCTTTATACTGTTGTTTTGTAAGTTTTTAGTTCCTAATTTAATTTAGTTTTGTTATTTAGTTATAGTTTGTAATTTAAAATGACAGTCAACAATTTTTAGAAGTTATCTACATTTTCTCAATATTATCTTGTATAGGAGCACTGTATTGTTATAATAGTTGGAATTTTAAAATTTTTGTCTAATAATATGAATTCAAGTCATTAAGGTGTGGGGACAGTGGGCCTCTTTAATGTTTTATTTATTTACATACTCAGTATAGTAAAACATGGTCAAAGTTATCCATTTTTGTAAAAGAAGATAATTATTACATAAAATGTAATTTTATTATGGTAATTTATGCTAATCAACAGTGACATTGTATAATTATAATTATGAATTGTATAATTGGACGTAGTTCTGCAAACAGGAACCAATCCACACGAATTTGTCATTTTAATTAACACCTTCAATCAAAACAAACAAGTCAATCTTTAAAATGACAAATTCGTGTGGATTGGTTCCTGTTTGCAGAACTACGTCCAATTATTGCAATAAAAAAATTAAGTTGGAGTTTTTTTTTCAGAAATTCAATTTAGTTTACCTTCATGTATGTTCTTTGACCTTTGTTCATTTTTCAGAAATTCCGGAACTCATCTGCAAACTACTATGCAATTAAATCCTACAAAACAGTATTTCGAGTTGTTTTCCTTCCTTCCCTATATTATAATATAAACAAACAATATGAGTATAAAAGATGTTTGACTCATTTATTGCATAAGGTTGTTAATAAATCCCAATTTGTTACAGGTATATTCATAAACACAAGAGGCAATTCAAAACTATTCATATATCAAAACCACACATTCAGATTTATGTACAAGAAAGCATATGGGAGCCAGCTATGGTATTGCTGGTACTTCTTCAGCAGATGTTGTCCGGCAAAGCTCCGGATCAATGATGCAGGGAAAGTCACCGAGAGCATAGGCCGGCATAACCATGACCCACCTACCTGCTGGATGACCCCGGATGGCAAGTCATACAACTTACCCCCTCTCCCCTGCAAGAATAACGATCGACGGACGCCATAATGCTTCAAATTAAATAATGTGATGAATAAAATAAACATTTGTTTCACTGCTCTGTAAATATGAGAACAAAGTTTATATTTAAGTATAAATAATGTTGAGATTCTAATTGCCTTTATATTTTTATTGTTACTATGAATTGTTTAACAGATTGTTAGATTAATTAGATTAAGCATATTCACAAATTATTCAGAGAATTGATGAAATATTTGTTGTTGATGCATAGATTATGTAAATTGATGTTTTATATATACATACATGTTGTATTTTATTTGCCATAGGTAAATGCCTGTCTAAAATGTGTAAATACCCAGTAATAATAATGCACCTATTGATTGCATACAAATGTTATTTCTGCAATTAGACAAAAATAATTAAATATTTGTTTTACTGATTAACAACAACTGTGACATTTTGTATCATAATTAACCTTTAGAACGCCAAGCTGCGAAACAATTTGCCGTACCACAAATAACATGGGGGTATAAAATAGATTAATATTTCTAAAAAAATAATGTCAACAAAGAAGTCATTGAAGTGAGTGACACAATTATATAAAGATTACGTGATAATGTCTTTGGCGGTCCTTTAGGGTCTACCATACCAAGCATATTACCTGAATGTTACGTGAAGTAGCCTAGGTATAGCATGAAGCAGTTAAAGTATTAGCCCATCAATACATTACGGGTGCGCCAAAGTATTTATAAAATTGCAACTTAGATTATTGGAACTCCGAAAATTTTTCTTATACAATTTAACTTCATAATGATCGGTATTTAGAATAGTCTTTGTTCATAATTATCATCACATAGAATTATTTATGTTCATAATATTGTTTTTCATACATATTTTTAGTACTAACTTTTATGTTTATATAATTTTTCACTATACTTATTTTATGCTATATATTCTAATGTTATAGGTAATTATTTTTATCTGTACTGGTTTTATGTATGAATTATTTTTGTTTAATGAGGGTTTTCGATAATTTTTCTACCACCAGGCGGCGCTTCGTACGCACCTGGTCTCGACAGCTGTCAGATTCATACTATTCATAGGCACCTGGGCCTAAAATATTGAAATTCTATTTTATTTGGAAGAGAATTGATTTTATAATGGATTACGACTAATACATGGTCGTCGAACTGAAGATTGAACTCTAAAACAGGCGCTCAAAGTCACTGGTATTAAAAATAATTACTATAACTTTGTTAGTTTCATGAGAATTGACTTGGAACTATTTTATTTATTTATTTTAGGTAACAATATACCTAAAGTAATGGTTTTCAGAATAAATAAACCTAATAAATATGTTGAAAATTAAATGCGCGTATTTATTTTGACAGTTCGTTAAACGGTCGGCTCAGTGCTGCCATCTCACCTCCCCATAGCGGCAGAAAAAGTCTCAAAAACCCTCATTAAATATAAATCGTACTATTACTGTAAACTAGCTACCTGCACAAATCAGGTTGTGGCAGAGGAGGTACTGTACTAAACGGGTTTCCTCTAAACTTTTTTTGTCCGAAACGCTTAGGACATAACAGACTTGGTATAATCTATTTTGGCATCAACTTAATGAGACAGAAACATCACATAACAATATTTCGAATATTATTTTGTCCGAAACTATCTTGGCATATCATTATTTACGCCGAGTGTTATAAGACAGAAATTAGATTTGCATTTTTTTTTTGGGCATGTAGCCACATGTTCGAAACTTGCCTTTTTCGTCAGGCAGAATTTGCTGTGAGGGTGAAAATTTCTGCAGTGAGCGAGCGAAGCGAGCGAACAAAACCTTCCGGGGCAGATCCGACTCGGATAGGTTAGGTTAGAAGACTAAGGCGGGAGCTTTGCTCCCGCCTTAGTCTTCGAGGTTATTTTTTTTTTAGCAACGTAGAAAGTACTCAGCTCAGTAACACAGTAAGTAACGTATAGAATATTACTACTATCTCGATTATATTGAGAGGTTGTAATTATTCCTTCTCTGTTATGCTAAAACAAACTATGCCGATACTTTTTATGCACATCCAGATTATGCCTCATCATAAATAGGAGCATCGAAATTATGCTCGAATAATATTCGAACAACTCGAAATCTGCCACAAAGAAATATGCTAAAGTTGAGTATGTCACAACAGTTTCTGCACAAAGCCCATTATGACTACATAGTTTGTTATTCATAAAATATTTATACCACAACAGAGTGAACCTAATGGGAAAATGTTTATAAATAAACAATTTATTTCAAATAACTTTATGAGTATAGATTAATCTACTTGACGACTTTAGGAGGATAAAATTTCGAAATAAAAATCGTTATAAACATTGTAGGTAGAAGTATAATTTTTAGTAAGAAAAAAGTATGAGAAAAAATTTTCGGAGTAATGATGATTATGAGTAAAAAACGGTATTAGTAAAAATATTCGAAGAAAAAATTGTATAAGTGCCAATATGGACCCATACATTACACAACCCTCTAATTCATATGTTGCAAGTTTATGTAGCAATGTAAGTGGCGAAGCCGGGTGTTAATTGTTACAACAATGCCTTCTGTTTTATATAACTGGTCCCGTTGTCTGATAAAGGGAATTGAATTAAGTATAGGTACCTATGTTCAATTTCGTACTCTGTCATAGGGTCGTTAATATTAGATTACTGTATCATATGTTAGCTTTCATATCGATGATAATCATTGTGACAAGGTACGAAATGGTAAATAAATCAATTTCCTCGACTATATTGTATACCTCGCAGTATTTTAGAGCCTACTTATAATGAAATGGGCGAGCCAATTGTGATGACACCAAAAAAGGCTCCTTAAAACAAACTTGTATGGTGGGAAATATAGTTGCAGATTTCTAATAATGAACTTTTGACAGTTATAAATTAACCATTATTAATATGAGGGTAAGACTCACCATTTTTCCGATAGTCTCTAAATCATATATATAAGGTTCATTTCTAAACTGTCAACAAATGTTCATTGTTGGAAATCGGCAACTACTTATAGTTTCAATTGGTTATTGCGAAAATTACCGCCTATTCTCATGTTTTATCCACGATTTCTCGAAAAGGTCAAACATAAAGCGTAGAAAAGCGCCATCTATCCTAAACTTTCAATGGCCTTTCCCACTGTACCAAATAAATATACAGGGTGACTAATGGGCTAGTCAGTTTAGTCACTTGGTTTACCTGTGTTAAGTTCCTATGAATGAGGAACATAGTAGAAACCAAGACAAGTTTCTTGTCACCGTGACTTAGATTATTTTCGCGATACGATAATCATTAGAAATTGATAAATGATAACAAAATGATAAGGACTCCTACATTTTTGTACTATGGAACCAAGACACGATCTTTCAACCATCGATAAGCCTGTGACTAATATTCCGCGTTTTATTTTTCCGCCGTTCCTGGATTTAATTTCTGGACTCGAAAGTCATAGTTAAACGATTCTTAATTCAAATAGGCCCAGAAACTAGATACAAATAAAAACATCTACTTCCGATTCTAACCCGGCAAGAAACTCAGCGGGACTTATTTTTTCAGATAATAATACGTCTTAAGCTAAAATGCTTAAAAAAAACTAAACAATATTATTTTAAAATAAATGCAGATATAGTACAGTCGACGTCAAAGATATCATTACGGTTAAGGTGCCAAAAATATATTTACACAACCCTATTGCCTTGACATTAAGATCGTGTAAATATATTTTTGGCACCTAAACCGTAATTATATCTTTGACGTCGACTGTACAATAACTAGAGATTCATATGCTATCTTTAGTCTCACTCATAGAACAGTAGATTTATTTTACTACTGGAGCTGGTTTTACAAAGTCATATAAACAATAACTGATCTTTAAAACTTCCTTCCAGTTTGTCAGCCTAGTTGGTAGTAGTGACCCTGCCTACGAAGCTGGAGGTTCCGGGTTCGAATCCCGGCGAGGGCATTCTTTGTGTATTTATTTATGTTTGTTCCTTGGTCATGGCTGTGTAGTGTGTATGTATCTAAGTATCTATACGTATCTATCTATTATATATATCGTCGCCTGGTACCCACAACACAAGCCTTAATTGAGCTTACCGTGGGACTAGGTTGATTTGTGTAAGATGTCCCAAGATATTTATTTATTTATTATTTATTTAGTTTTATTCTCCCGAAGACGCTAATTAGTAAGGAAGCAGTATTGTTTACATAGTAATTAAAGTCATAGATTTCGCTTGTTCTATTTTTATCTAAAACATGTTTATTTTATGGGTTTCGAGTTATGTCATATCTTCCCTATTCCCACATATACTTGTGGCTTAATCCAATTGGATTATTATTATATTACAACTGTAATCTGTCACAAACATAAAACCTTTTTTTTCTTAAACTGTGGCTATGCTTATAGGAGTTATAGGTCGTTAGTAAGTAATGCGTCTGCAATCTTCATTCGCTATCGCAATGGCTCTTTACACAGATAGTGTTCCCCAAATCGATGAAAGAGCTAAATTTATGGTAACCTCTTTTGCTATCATAAGAGGTCACCGTAGGTATCCGTTTTAATGAAGTACCGATACCGACTCCAAAAATCTAAGGACAAGCCACACCGTGCGCGTGTGCGTGAGTACACGTTGTAGCTTATGTAAATGTCATATTAGATTGCACACCGCTTGCGTGGCGTGCGGTGCGCGTGACAAGCAAGCGGTGTGGCATCTAACTTGACATTTACATACACTACAACGCGCACAATGCGGTCATACACGTGCTGCACTCGCATTTGGTATGGCCTAGCCTTTACTGTTAACTATTTCAGTTTAGTTTCGCTTCTATACCTGTAAACTGTATTTATCAACACAATTAATAAATCTAATACGTAAAATGCAAAGCGAACCAGTTCACAATATACTTTATGTTGATAACAAGTAGGTACGTTAATTTGGGTTGATTATAAACGGGTTAAAAGCTTTTTTTCTGTTACATACTATACGTATCTACCTATTATTGTATCTTTTTGACTATTTATTTAAATTTGAAGTAGGCAGGCTCTGTTAAGAGCATTTCCGTAGGTAAACCTAACTGTACATTTACATATGCGATGTGACGCGAGACACCTAGTGAATGCACATGCAGTACGATTTATAAATGCGCGTTCACTTGAGACCACTTTTGAGAAGTAGCACGGGATCAGGGTAGCTGTCCTTACCGGTTATCGCGAACTACGAGTATTCGAGTAACCCCCCTGATTGCAAATCGTAAATGTCTGTAAAACTTTTTATTGAAGCTTGACTCGTCTCTCGTCGCAAATGAAAATGTGAAATAAAGTTTGTAAAGAGGCATTTTATGACAGGCAGAGGCAATGTTATCATGACGGCATTTGTTGAGACTAGTTAATGTTGAGTTCCTCAAGCATGCATTAATTTATACATATATTAAATGCAAATTAATACTAAGATAGGTTTTAGTTAAATTATGATATAATTGATATATCTTGATAGACCTTGCAAAAGTTTAGGTAAACATAGCCTGCGATACTGTATGTTGTTCCAATTTGAACTGGATTACGAATGGCAACTTCGAAATCACCCTGTACAACGATGTAATAAGAGTATTTTCTAGTATTATGCATTATAGCATAAGAAATGTATTCTATGCAGCCACCCTTCCTTAGAGGTGGGTTTACACCAAACGAGCGAATGCTTATTCTATTCCCACTCTACGAAATTCGTTCGTTAAGGTGCGGTTAAACTAAAAGAGCATTCGCTGTTCTAACCTCCCACTCTACGAAATTCGATCGGTACACAAAACGTGATTGGTTGATTTCTTAGAACGGGCGCTAGAACAGCGAATGATCTTTTGGTTTAAACGCACCTTTACACAAAACGTTATTCGTCGAAATTCGTTGATTTCGTAGAATGACTATTCGCTCGTTTGGCGTAAACCCACCTTATGACAGACTCTATGAGCAGGAGAAGTTAATAGTTTGAGTAGTATGCATATAGGTGAATCAACTTTCTTTGTCTGTTATGTCAAGCTTATGGTCACCTGAGTCACACTGGTTTTATGCAAAATTATGCTATTTAAATTATGCATACCTACATGCATTTTTCAGGTGTTCATAAGCAAAAAATATGCATGTTTTCATAATTTTGCATAAAACCAGCGTGACTCAGGTGGCCGTAACCATGGCAAGAACAGACAGAAAAAAGTTTATTCATACAGGTACTGTCGCCATCATAAATACAATTGTATGTGTACGATACAGTATGCTCGTAAATGTAGGAATATGAGCTAAATTTATTGGCTGTATGCTTAGCACATGATTGGTGCGACAGTATGTCGCTGCTTGATAGATTTCCCGTGTCTTTTACTAACTATATTAATAAAAGAGGGACGGATAGACTATCTCGCGGCGACATATTGTCGCGCCAATCATGTGCTAACCGTACAGACAGGGAGACAGCTTGGCAAAAAAGAGTAGAAATTAAAAAGTAGCAACATCGTAGTGTCATCCCTTTCAAATCGAAAACGGGAAGACACTACAATGTTGCCACTTTTTAATTTCTACTCTTTTTTGCCAGGCTGTAAACAGATTTATCAATGCAAAGTACTAGTGATCCCTCTAGTTATTGGGTTTCCTCTCATTAGATTCTTGGAGTCACTGTTAGGTGTATGTTGGCGACTGTACTCTGTATATATAAATATTAGCAAACGTTTTTGTTACTTAATATATAGTTTTGTAAAATCCAAATTACTAGGTAGTTAACAAATTTGTGTCTTTGTAAAGTGCCTACAAGATGTAGGATTAGGAAAATATAAAATTGTATTGTGCCTTTTTAAATTGTATGTTTACCAAATATAAAATTTAACTAAACGACGAGGTTTATTGTTTTATTGTGATTGCAAACCCAGGCTTAGCACATGATTGGTGCGATAGTATGTCGCCGCGAGATAGATCTCCCGTCCTTCACTCGCTATATTAACAAAAGAGGGACGGATAGACTATCTCGCGCCAATCATGTGCTAAGCATACTGATTATGTAAGTTATTTATGACTAGGTTGCTAAAACCAGCTATTTGAATATCATGGGACATTATTTTACTTACACAAACCGGCCAAGGTTGCTCTATGGTTTTAAAACCTAGACTACCTAATTAATAGAAAATACAATGAATGTGATTTTAATGAAATAAATAAATATTTTGGGACATCTTCAACACACAAATCGACCTAGTCCCACGGTAAGCTCAGTTAAGGCTTGTGATGTGGGTACCAAATATAATATATAGATACTTAAATGCATAGACAGCCACGACCAAGGAACAAATATTTGTGATAAATACACAAATAATGCCTTGGAGGCTGACGAATTACTTTAAAAACTCAAATTAATTGTATTGATTTTTTTTCGTTCTAGAATTCCGTAGCTAAAACGGAATCTTTATATTTTCTTGATGTCAGTTCCGTTGTCTGTCTGCTTGTTTACTGAAAAACTAGCAAGTAAGAACTATGAACCCACACAGGCACATTTACCTAACTTATTGACCTTATTGTTTTCGAGGATTGTTTATTCCTGTAACATTTTTAACTTGTGGCCTAGCGGTAAAACCCACGGCTGCTACGCAGCGGTCGTGAGTTCGATCCCCGGCTCGTACCAATGGGTTTTTCAAAAAAACTTATGTACGAAATATCATTTGATATTCACAAGTGCTTTACGGTGAAGGAAAACATCGTGAGGAAACCTGCATACACCTGCGAAGAAATTCAAGGTTGTATGTGAAGTCCCCAACAAGTAGGTACTGGGCCAGCGTTGGGACCACGCAAAATAGGCACGTTTGATGTCGGGTTGCGGAAAAAATGGCCAGAATACAACAACAACAACAACATTTTTAAAATAAATGATCGTTTTTAATCGCCAATCCACTTGCCCAGCTTTGCGTCTTTTCACATAGTTCATAGGAGAGGCCTCTATGTCCAGCACAGGACTGATGATGTGATAGTTTTTAAATGCTGAAAGAACTGTTGCTAAAAAGGGCACGCTGTATGAGTTTGCACCACCTATACGAACCACTTTCAGCTTCATGGGGCTTATTAGCACATGATTAATGCGACAGTAGGTATGTCGCGGCGAGATAGTCTATCCATCCCTCTTTTATTCATATAGTTAGTTAAATATGGAAAATCTATCTCGCGGCGACATACTGACCTACCAATCATGTCTTAAGCATGACTATGACTAGGTAGTCATAGTCATGTTATACTTTATTTACACATACATATACAAATATACGGGTTCGATTCCCGCCTTGTTTTCCGATGGACGTGGTCCGGTTCTTTAGTACCTATATGACATCTATTTCAGTTTATAGCTTTGTCCCGATTGGCGGAGTAGCGGCAGGAGCGCGCTGATTGGCGGATAGCTGTTAGGTAATGTATGGCAAATAAGAGAACAAGGAAATGTGCACAAACTTGGTCTAGCGACAATTACATTTTTATGGCATTGTCGTGGTCCAGATTATTTATAGGTGCATGACCTACACTTTAGTTTAACCCTTTAGGTAATGGGTATTGGCAAAATATTTGCCGTCATATAAAAAACAAAACCAAGTCAATTTACAAATACGTAAGGTTCGAAAATACGCATTATTTAACAGAGCTGTCAAATCGTCGATTGTAATATGAATTAATGTAACCACCAAAATGACGAAATTGAGTTAAGTATACCGTTCGACTGCAAATTTCCTGCTCTATCGAACGGTGTATATAAAATATTGATATCTAGAAAAAAATGTCGAATACGTTAACAAAAACTTTGCCATTTTATTAGGTTTCTACTTTTTTTATTAACGTATGTAAAGGTTTCCTAAAATCATAGACAATATTTTAACGTAAGTACGAATTTGTAAGTACAAAACATGTCTTTCCTAATGTACTCACCATATTTTTATAAACGTCACTGCTGTAAGCGCCGTCTGCATTGTATGGCTCATAAGCAATTCGGTTTCAATTTGTGAGTTACACTAAATTTCGAAATCCACGATTGATGATTTTCATTGATTTGTTAACGTATCTCCAAATTTTTTTGAAAATATTTAACGTAAGCACCAGCCATTTCCTGAACTATAAGATAAGTGTGGTCGCAGTTAGTAACTATCTATCAAATAGACCTCTCAAAAATAAAACAAACAAGATAAACATCATTTCGATAGGATAATTAACTAAAAAGATACAACATACTTTATAAATGTCCATTTCGTTTTTTGGCCCTCCTGAAAAGTCGTCATTTGGTGGTTACATTAATTCATATTACAACTGACGAAATGGTCAAATACCGAACGGAAATTTGTATTTGGTAAATACTCTTATACTAATTCCCACGGACACAGGATGATCAAATGGGTCAGTGGGGAGAAATCTAAAAGTAAAGGGAATAGAGAAAATTGGCTCCTATGAACCATGGTGTCGATATTAGTGACAAGTATAACAATTGTCAGTAGAAGGTAAAAAAAATGTATGGCTAACTTTCCATAGCATTTGACGTCTTTGACACATCGTGAAACACGTTCGCAGATATATTTTTACGTTACTAATAAATATCAATAATTTTAACTGAACTCAATATTTTTTTTTTACATTCTAATGACGATTGGTAGGGTTATTCGCGGATCGTCTAGAACGCAAAATGACTAGTTTGTTGTTTTGCCTAAACTGCAGTTTACCCAACGTGCAATCCGTCTAAATATCAAATTGACTAAAACGCAAAATGCCTACTTCGTATACTGCCTTCATAGCACTATGACTAAAACGCAAAATGTCTGAACAGTTGAGTGCAAAAGTTTAATGATACAGAATCAAAAGATGAACCAGATGGCGTGGGTCATTAGTTATTAATCACCAATATTGATGATTCCTTTTCAGATAATAAGTAGAAAATATGTTTTTTGCATACAAAGGGTTAGTAGCAAGTGTAGCAACTGGTCTACAACCCAAAACGTCAACAGTATTTTTTCTGTTTTATCATAACTTTAAAGCGATATCGACGGAGCCCCGCTTGCGCGGGGCCCCTATTCAGTGCAGTTTGGCCTTCGGCCATTTGCAGATACCTAACTAACCTTACCTATACCTAGTGACTGTTTGTGACTGCTCGCAAAAACAAAAGACAAAAGTAGGCAAAATGCGTTCTTGTCGTTCTGCGTGTTGGGTAATTTGCTTTCAAGTCGATCTAAGGTTTTGGCATTAATGCTCAATGGTCAAACTGCAATGTAGGCAAAACAACACACTTGTCATTTTGCGTTCTAGACAATCCGCGAATAACCCGATTTAGATGCCCACGGGCTTAAAAAAAGTGTTCAATTAGTATATAGAACTTGCATTTCTTGTCAGCATCCTTTGGCTAGTGTCTCTGCATTCGAAGGTGGAGGTTCCGGGTTCGAATCCCAGCGAGGGCATTATTTGTGTATTTATTTATCACTATCAATATTTGTTCCTTGGTCGTGGCTGTGTATCTTTCTATTATTCTTCTTATTTATTTTTATTATTTTCTTTCCTGGATACATCAGAAGCCTTAATTGAGTTTACTTAGGCGTCCCAAGATATTTATTACTATTTATTTATTTTTGTTTGGTTAGTATTAATTGTATTGGATGCGTACGTCATCAGAAAATAATGTTATTTTTTATATATAATAAACACACTTAATAACTTTATCACTACCAGAGATCAGATTGAATGCTATTATTTCGATTTTCGTAGGTATGTTATTCTTATCATGAATATGAGGATATGACTTGCAATCCCAGATATCTTTAAGTTAGGTAAGGTCAGGATAAATAACTTTAAAATGTTTGTTCAAAGTGATTAAGTGAGGATGGGTGTTATAAATTGGTGTTCTATATATTTTAAATTTAGAAGCAATCATTAATCTAAACCTTGACTCAGACACCCTCCAAGAATTTGCAGATGAGATTTCAAATGAATCTATAAGTGGTTAATACAGTTTTTAGAAGTCGAAAGGTATTTTTCTATATATACAAATGGACCTTAGATGTTAAAAGAAATTGACAATAGTATGTTGCTATGATTAAATAAAGAGGACAAAATAGATAGGTATATTTAATTTAATAATTGAATTACTTTTTCTATGTAAAACGTAACACGTGTACCTAATAAATTGACGCCGTTTATCCCAAAAATCAGTCAAGATCCGATCGCTGCATTATGTTGTTCTTAAATTTAAATAGCTATTATTTTTAAGGTCACGCAAAAAGAACAAAACGCAAGAGCGCAACACTAAGATCCTATAGAGCGTATCCTCCTGAAACACTAGCCAGAGCTGTAGTAGCCGTTCTCACCAAGGAACTGACACCGCCACAGGCAGCAAGGAAATACAATGTCCCCAGAAGGACTATAGTAGACAGGCTGACACGAAAACATACCAGAAACCCAGGAGGGCCCCGAAAAATATCAACTGACGTAGAAAATAAAATAGTAGACTTCATTTTATCCACCGATTGTAAAGTTATGTCAAGAATGTTTGTACGTCGGAAAGTTGTCGAGTATTTCCAGACGGCATGTAGAAATGATTTCGGTGATAAGCTTCCAAGTAATAAGTGGTTGACAAACTTTCTGAGACGTCATGACGACAAGTTAGGGGTTTTCTTGAAACGTCGGAAACAGTGATCATTGTTTGAATTCATGGTATTCTTTCATCATTTCTCTGATCATCGCTTACTCTTAGGTACATATAATTTTTGTTTTATTGATTTTTTATATACCTACTTAATATTGACTAGGTACTGATTATTATTGTGGGACCATTACACGAGATATCCTGGGCTAAAGTTAATTTTCCTTGTTCAGCAATGATTTTTCTGCGCTTCATATTGATTGATATATTTTTTTCAAATATTTGTAACAGAGAAAGTTACTCCAATGGGGTTTGTACCTACTGGACCTGACAATAGCTATACCTACTTATCGTTGCGCCTACAAAAATCGATGTGTTGGAACTGTTGTATTTATGACTTGAAAATTTATAGTACTTTCCTAACCTAATAAGAACGACAAGTTATATATACAGTAGCGGAAACAAAATCTATCAATTCTATCATATTTCTGTTCGTTCATTCATTCGAATATTGAAATTGGGTGAATAAACTTTTTTCTGTCTGTTATTGTTATGGTTACGGTCACCTGAATCACTCTGGTTATATAGAAAATTATGCTAGGTGCTTAAATTATGCAAACATGCATGTAGTCCATGTTTGTAGGTGACCCATTAAGGAAAGGGCTTATTAACACCAGAAAAATGCATGTTTGCGTTGTTTAAGTAGCATAATTTGGCAAATAACATTACTCTGGTGACTGTAATAACAGAAAGAAACGATGATTCACCTAATAGACTTTATATCATATAAACAATGATAGTATTATCATTACGGCCGTATCTACATACCACTGCACGTGGCAACACAGCCATGTCAGCATAATGTGAAATGGGGCCTTTAACGCATTACCCATAGTGATCGAAACTTTGGGTGCAAAACTTTAATAAACCATGTCAAGTGGGCATGAAAGAGCACATAAATAAGTACATCTATAAAATATACATACCTACATACCCAAACGTTGTAATTTCAAGATTCCGAGAGAAGCAATAAAATTGGATACAGATTTTTCAATAATATTCGTTGGTATATTTCTTGGCTAAAATGCTCCCAGAATATGTCAAATTTGGAGTTTTGTTAATCCATAGTTCCAATGGCCATTAATATTTGTTATTAAACTTATAAATTGTAATATATTGAATTACTTATTTGAAATTTCGCCCGCGTTAGCCTCTGGTTTAAAAATTAAATCTAATCATTACTTCATAATTGAATACCCACTGGGGCTGCCACGAATACTCCATCAAATGAATTATTTAGAAAATGTACTCTAGGTTGATAAAATCACCGTTTTCATACATCTCTGTTTTGTAAATCATATTAAAATCTGTAAAGCCCATTTTAATCGCATAAAAATTACACATTTTGCGTTCAAGAATTTTTTTTGATTATTTTCCGCAACTGTAGTCTGGCAAACCAAATATTAAAACTCTAATATCCTAACTAGTAGCAGTCGCGGGAGGGTCTCCCCAAATCTATCGACGCGAATTCTGCTAAATCCATTTATGAAAACCTTTATTACTACACAATAAGAGCGAAAAAGAAACAACTCTGACGACACCGATCGACGGTGCTACGGCGCGATTTGCCTTAAAAATGCGAATGCGTCGATAGGTTTGGGGAGACCCTTAGTCTTTTTGCATTCCAAGTTTAAATGAACACCACATTTCTTTCAGACAGCAAGGTTTCATCCCGTAGGCGGCCAGGCGCCAGGCCATATAGAGCATATTCTTTAGAATCGCTACTTAGTGCTCAAGAAGCAGTAAGGAACAACGAACTAAAGATATCCGAAGCTGCTGCTCGTTTCAAGATCCCTAGAAAAACGTTGCTCAACAAATTGTCACATAAACACACCAACTTACCTGGACGACAACTGAAAGTGTCTCCTGACGTTGAAAATAAGATTTTAAACTTCATCACCACCGCTTTCAACTGTGGTGAAATATATTCTAAATCAGACATAAATCGGAAAATTGTTGAGTACACAAACTTATTCAATTGCGAGGAAATTTTTGATAACAAACCGCCAGGAGAACGGTGGTTGAATTGTTTTTTAAACCGTCACAGGTACATGTTAACTGATTGTTTGAAAGCCATCAAACATAAAAGAGGAAAGAAGTTGAAGAAAGAAAAATAACGTCCACAGAATATTAAATATGGATAATGAAAATGTTGAAATAACGGTTTGATTTTGAAATACACAAGAAATGTTTTTCATTTGTAGTTTGTTTGACCATACATAATTGTTTTCCGTATTTCTAGGCCTTTTGTTGGCTTACTACTATGCCATGCCATTGAAGAGCTTTTGAGCTTCTTAAATTCTAATGTTTTTAAACTGTTTATTTATAACCAGGACAATGATTCCTGAAATCTTTCACAGGATGGCATTAATCGTCAATATACTAACTATTTGTGAGAGAACTAGTTCATATGAATGAACCTAGACGATTATGATGAATATATGTTTACGTTTATATAAACTAGTCTTTCATTTTAAGAATTTCTTATGTATCACCTGAGACCACAATCAGCGTTAGATTAAAATGCATAGCCGTTGTATGTATGTATAGCCGAATATATAATATAAGGCCTGATATATCGGATTTAAGACCCGGCCACGACATTGGTCTAAGGCGACCATCTGCGTTGATGCGTCATAAGTTGGAACGAGATGCCGATTTGGGAACTCCCTCTCGCACGTATGGTTTTCCGCTAAGCCGGTCGCCTTAGACCAATGTCGTGGCCCGGCCTTAAGGGCCTGTTTCACCTCCGCGAAATCTGTATCTATCAAATAAATATTTGTCCTTTTCTTTTAAATGCCTGGGAAAAAGGATAAAAATAATTTTATCCGACGGATATAATTAACCGGGGATAGTGAAACGCCGTAAAAGATAGTCAAGTAAGTCCGTTGAAAATATTATTCAATGTATCGCCTATTTTCAGATGATAAGAAAAAGCGCAGGTCTTGGCCAGTGAGACCGTATAGACACTACTCCTCTGAAACATTATCCAAAGCTTTAGAGGCAGTCCAAAATAAAGAGATGACTCAAAGAGAAGCCGCAAAATACTTTGATATCCCGAGGAGAACATTGACAAACAAATTGACGCAAAAACACACGAGTAACCCTGGAGCAAGACCTAAGTACTCTGCTGATGTAGAGAAAAATATAGTGGATACTGTTTTAGGAGCTTGGGACTGCGGAGAAATACACTCCAAATCAGACGTATATGATAGAATCTTGAATTTTTTGAAAATTAATGCGTCTAATGAATCTGATAAGCCTCCCACACGAAATTGGGTGGATGGATTTTTACGGCGCCATAGGGAGAAGTTCAGTCTTTTGCTAGAGTTGATAAAACATAAAAGATACAAGAAAATAAAGATTGAAAATTGATGACCGAAATGCCCTTATATTCTCTTGCTCGTAGTTATGTTTGATATGATACAAAATGAAGAATCTGTTATTTCTCTCAAAAAAATAATAATATTGTATTTCTTTGTTAATTACCCATACCATACCTACTATACAAATAACTCATATAAACAGAACATATTGTGAAAACACAAATCAAATTATTTATTAACTAAATATTTTGATTTGTGCTTTTTTATTTTTTCTCCAGTAGTCACACTACTTAATACTATATAAATTATAAATATTAGATGTCATATACCAAAGAAAAACGGCTGATGCCTGTACCCCTCGGCCACTCGGTCTAACTCGGTTAAGACCGAGTGGCCGAGGGGTACAGGCATCAGCCGCGAAAGCTGAGTACGTGGGTTCGATCCCCACCTCGGACATAGGTGATCTTGGTCGTTTTTCTTTGGTATATGACATCTAATATTTATAATTCATATAAACAGGTATAATTCCTTCATCCATCAATGAACTTTGGAGTTTGGACCTGACTGCGTAAGTATAGCGTCAAGGAATTGATCAAACGATAATCTTTATTTAGAATAATAAAATCTTCGGTAGATAGGAGACGGTAAATACAAAATCATTGCCGTATCAAAGTTCAGAATAGTGACTACGTAAGTCACGTAAGTGATAATTTTTGTAACGTAACTAAAATGTTTATTTGTTTGATTCTGTAACTATGTTAGCAGATAGGGAAGTACTCGAACTTTGCATCTTGATATCGTAAACATATCGGCAACAGCTTAATGCTCGCCTTCCACTGCGAACGATACAGATGCATTACTGGCGTTTCAAATTAATTGCTGATGAAGTTTGCATACTTCTTACTTCATTCTGGCGTCATTAGGTTTCTTTCCGTTCGTGCCACCTGAATGCATGGCTGGGAGCGATCACGCGGTTTTTTTCCGTTCGGAAACTACCCGTACGTGTCCGTCTTGTCCAAACATTACCATAAAAACAGCGCCTTCGGGTTCCCGAATCTGCTTTTCCGATTTGGAAAGCGTATTTGAAAATCGTGCGTTAGTCAACATACCAATCGTTAACGCTCAGTCGGGAACTAAACACACTATCGCACGTCTTTGTCGCACCAATAAAAGCGAAGAGTGAGAGAAAGAGAAAACTATCCTAGCCTGCTGAGCATTAGTGATTGGCATCTTGGCTACGTACTCAGTTATCCGTATGTTTTCGTACTTAGATGCAAACTGTACCTTCTTGAAAATCTAATCGAATGAAATTAATACGTCTTTCTTATAGCCGTCTATATTTTTTCGAATATCTGGAGTTCCCGCTAGATTAAAATTTAAATACAAACTAAAATGGCATCATAGTTGTACAACAATGGTCCCACGTAATAGTAATGGTGTTGTCACATTAACACTAATCTTTCTGCTTTATATTCTAAAACAAAAGGTAGGATGTCCGTTGTCCGTGCCAATTTTGTGCTTTGTACGAGTAGGTAACACGATTTTGACGTTAACTATACTCGTACCTGTATGAAAATATAATATGAAAAGCGTGAGGGAAAAATTATGACAGTCTTTTTTTTAAACCCTACCTAAATTCCAATTACGTCAAGTCCATCTGTCTTACATGCCGTGCTGATACGTGCCTAAAAATTATAAAGCGTATAACAACAATTTAACATAATATACTATATACTCTAACTACTTATAGCTGTCAGTAGAAAATATGTGGGTACTGGGTATATGTGAATGCACCCACTGCTTATCTTCCCCCCACACTACTTTACCCTCTTTTTTGTAGAACCCCATGTCTAAATGTGGTGAAAGAGACACTCACATTTGAGATGGGGTATGAAACTAAACTACTCACACAGTTCAATTTGCGTTGAATTAAATATTTACTTAGGTGCAAAGTACAGACATAAAAACTTACTTTGAATTAAATTATGTAAAACAAGTGAAAAAACAGACACACCTTCGTATTTATGTAATACCTATGTAGGTATGTATATGTTATATAATAGCTATAAATAAAAATTGCAAAAGGTCACAAATACAGGAAAACTCGTAACAAATGGACTTTGGAACTGAAATAGTTATTTTGTATTCGTTTAACAATAATAACTTGTTACTAGGTATCATCTAAATTATAATCCTTATTCCATTCAGTTAAAGTTCCAAATACACTTACATATTTGGTATTTGGTCGTGCATAAATAAAATCAAATAATTTTCCTATACGGCGTTTGTAGGTACTGAGGTGGTATGGACTTGTTGAGTTAAATACATTTAAGAACAATAAAACGTCATATATTATGGGAATTTCGAATATTTCGATACAATGCAAGTCGTTTACATTACCCTTGAGTCTCATGAACATCAGGCAAGGATTTCCCGTGTTGTCATCAAATATGAATTGATAATAAAATTAGCAGGCAGAGGCTCCTAACGAACCAAGATCGTCATATAGCCTCCCTGTCAGACTTACGTAGGTACGAATTTACATCGATCGTCCTTATCGGTAGGTTCAATTAGGTTCTGAGCATTGATCAGTTTCGTCCCCATCATCAGGGCCTGGAATTAGGTGAGCTAAAATACCTAAAGTTCGCGAGAGGACATAATATAGAGTGGTTGCAACCGGATGAACATAATATTTTATTTGGATTCCGGGTATTCGATGTTTATTCGCGCACTTGTCATAATATTGAATGTGACATGTTTTGTTTACAGTGCAGCATGTTTAACGTTAGTTTTTAGTAAAAAAGGCTAGACAAAAGAAGGTATGTCTAAGATAAGATGTCATTGTAAGTCGAATAACCAGGAATACAAATTACCAGGACGATCGCAACGCGAAAACTGAACACTAAAAACTAACATTAAACATGCTGCACTGTAAACAAAACATGTCAAAACATAATATCGTCGGGTTAAAGGCAGAAGCAACTATTTCCTTGAACATATTTCGAAAACACAAATCAAATTATTTATTAACTAAATCTTTTGATTTGTACTTTTAATTTTTCTCCAGTAGTCACACTACATTAATCCCCACCTCGGACATAGGTGATCTTGGTCGTTTTGCTTTGGTATATGACATCTAATATTTATAATTTATTTCCCTGAAGTTGGTTTTGACAAATCGTATTTTATGCCAATGACATAGAATAGTATTTGCTAAAAGATGTTTTACCGAAATAGTTGGTTTTGGCCTTTAAACCGGCGATATAATTATTACGACAAGTCCCCGAATAAACATCGAATACCCGGAATCCAAATAAAATATTATTTTCATCCGGTTGTAACCACTCTATATTCTGTCCTCTTGCAAACTGTAGGTATTTTAGCTCACCTAATTTCGGGCCCTGATCATCATGTTTCCCTTTACTGAGACGGAAGTAGTCAGTCGTTAAGTAGGGACAAGTTACTTTGAGCAAATTAATAATATCAAACCTCCTTGCTGTTGAAATAGGACCTTTGGTTTCACCAAAGCAGAATTTGTGATACCTATTTGAACAAATACGATAGTTAGCTCCTAGTGTCCTATTGTACTTAAGTAAAGGAAATGAAAATCGTAGCCCGCTTTGCCAATAAGACTGATTATTTGAATGTTATTTACATTCAATAGTCAGTCTTATTGTCTTATTGTCAGTCTCATATTAATGTTACAAAATTAGGTACCTGTGGTCAATATGTCCACAGAAGAGAAATATATTCTCGGAGAATTTATGGTTTGGTGCTTATATTAAGGCTTGAGAAATATAATTAGGTTTTTGTTTTAGCGACAGTGCCACGTCGAAGGAAGATAAAAGTTTTATCGGAAGAAGAAAGGAAACTACGACGCAGGGAACAAAAAAAACTAAGCATGCAACGGGCTAGAGCCAAAATGAGCAACGCTGATATTGAAAAACGAAGAAACGATGATAGAGAAAGATATCGAATGAAGCAATTAGGGGGCTTGATTAGAACATTCCTTGAGCATTAATATTGCAATAAAAAAGTTGTAATCATCAAATAACATTGTTTATTTTATTTTGTGGACATATTAATCTCTTTGTTTCACATCCACATAAGAAAATACCTTTAATTTTAACCAGACTTACAATAAAGTTATTGACATCATATAATCATGTCATCAATTCATAACCGATCAAATAATGATTTTTATCTATATTTTATTGAATTATTTACTTATCATGTTAAATAATTATCCCTTCGCGTGGCAGACACCGGTCGGTACTTTTCGTCTTAGGCTGGTTTCAGTGTCACGCGGAACCGCCCGCGCGGATTTCTCCGCGCGTAGCAATATGTATTGAATCAATGGCGCGTTTCAGACTGGCGCGGAGGCATCCGCGTGGACGTCAATTACATATTGCTCCGCGCGGGCGGTCCGAGTCCGAGCTGATCCGCGTGAAACCAGCCTTAGCTGGCGGTGTCCCGCTCACTCTAGGAGGAAAAACTCCGTAAAATGGCAGTGGCCGGCTGCGGTACCAAATTCCAGGTAATCAGGCCTGCTACCGCGAACATCGAAGTTCGCAAATTTCGGGGATTTTTCTCTGTCACTATAATGACGCCTTCGGTGGAGTGACAGAGACAAATCCCCGCAATTTGCGAACTTCGATGTTCGCGGTAGCAGGCCAGTTTTGAAGTGAAAATAAATACCTAAGCCTGTATTTGCACTGTTAACACGTATCAATCGAGATTGATAAACAAAGATGACTGAGCAAGTGGTCAGAAACGTCAACAAAGCTTTACTTTCTTAGACACTTCCCTCTGTAAGTTTAGTTGCACGATGGTGTTTGGATGTGCAAAACGTGGAAGTGTTTCATTTGTTTTTTACTGTTTATAGTGGTATTTCGAAGAGAAATTTGTGAAAATAAGATGACTGGGTAAGGGTAAGTAATACACATAATTCTTAGACATTGTTTGCGTTGTGACTAGGTTTTCATTAATAAAAAAACGATATTCATCAGGTGCTTTGGATTCGCTTGTTGACATGCGCGCCAAACAAATCATTTTTTGGCGGCAAACATCAACAGATTTGTTTCAACTATGGGAAAAGATTAATCAGTTAACAATTAGGTTAATTCTAGTTGAAAATTGATGCAAATAAAACACTATTCAAGAAAAGTTCAAATAAATCACACTCGACACTAAACAGTCAGGAACGGGACGCGTGCCAGCTTGGCCAATATCAACCGCAATTTTGTTCGGTAGCTACATAAGTATAAACTCAAATCAAGTCTTATCCATATTATGTAGCTATATCATGTACCTACCTTTATAGGTAGGTACTTAAATTTTGGGCCATAAATATTTTGTTTGTCAACTAACAAACATAGGTACTTAGGTACATGGCTATTTTATCAGACATGAATTTGTAACTAACACGGCTATTTTTATGTTTACAGCAATCGTATATGAAGCAAAAGACCATTACCCTGCTGAGTATCCGTTTTTAACATCACTCAACAGTAAAAACCGTCAACGACATCGATGCAAGATTTGCCACAAACGCAGTGTTACATATTGCGCGGGGTGCAACAAAGCAGTTTGTGCATTCAAATGCTTTTCTGCACTGCACACGTAATCTTGCATGATATTGGTAGCTTAAGAGTGCGTATTAGGCAATTTAGACAAGTAGATCTCAATATTGATAATGATAAGGGACCTGATATCCACTTATCCACATACATAAAACTTCAACATATTTCCTTGAAACTGGTAAACATGAACACAGGATTTTTAAACAAAAGTCTCATTGCTTTCATTTTTCAAAGACAACCCCCTTTTTCATTTCATCTCATGCTGCCATTAGATCTATCTCGCTCTTTTTCTTTGACAACAATGAAAACCATCACGCACTCTTAACAGTAGTTACTAAGTAGCCTATACTTTTCCAATCAAAATAAAACTTGCATTATTTTTTTTATTTCCATCTTACCTCAACCCCCCTACTAATAAAAGGGTTATTCACACTCGTTCCTACTACTAAACCAATGGCAAGGTGGTATACCTAAAATGACTGGGACTTTTATTACCATTAAATTTCACAGTGGGAATAACCCGTTGTAAATATGTATGTACGAAAGTAGCAAATTGATTCCTAGGCCACTCTAGCGTAACTAACCATGTCATCGTGAACCAATTTGCTGTAGTCGCCAACTTGACTCGAGCAGCTACAACTTCCGTTGGCGCGCTGTCACTGAGAAAATGGCGCCAACCGCACCTCCAGTGACGTCACACTATCGTTAATAATTAGGCTGACAACGCGACTGGAGGTCTCTTTTTCCTGGCAGCCGTCAAGGAGTAAAGAACTCATCTAATTAAAGTATCGCAAGTACATATAATATATCCTTTGATTTGTTTTGAATAACTTAACTGGTTCTCTATTGGGAATTGATATAATTATTAGAAAGTTAGCTGATAATAAAAGTGTTAATTAATCACAGTTCGATTGGTTTATAATTAAAATCCTCTAAATAGTTTAGGGTGCCGAATATAATAAATGATATCTTTTGTATAATACCGTGTTTCTTTTATTGCTTATCTTCTTTGCCATTGATAATTCGTGATTCATGTCATATTAGCATTTTGACGTGCGAACGTCAATGATAATAAATAGGAAAAGAGTTTAACAACAGAAGTTTAACTTGTATTGATGTATCTGGCGCCTAATAGTAATAGTACACCAAACGAAGGAAACTCAGAGGAAAAAACTCGTGTATAAGCGAATTTTGGCATAGTTGTAGGGAATGGTGTTTTAAACCACATACTAAAAGTACTGGTGGTTAGGGGTGGAGCTAACGGGGGGAGAGGGGTGTAAAGGTCCTTATTTTTAATGTTTCGTAAATAACTCTTAAACCGTGGCTTATAGCAAAAAACGTTCTAGTACATAAGTAATCTACATAAAATTCTCTACAAAAAAGATCCAAGTATGTTTCCTCTGGGATCAATGTGTCATGAGATAAGAAAGCAAGAAGACGGACACTAAAGAAATAAACACATTTGTTTAAGTAGGTATGGCACATACAGAATGCTCGCGACAATTCCAAAAGATTTTAATGCTCAATTCCTGACCATATTTAGAGTCTTTAATGTTATATAAAATTTCATGGATTCGGCTTGGTTTCAGAGATAATAAACCTTTTTTTCGAAAAAAGTTTTTCGACGTAACTCGTCATAAAACTTCTTTTTGATTACAATGCTACCACAATGTGTTTTAATATTACCACACTTTTTGCCTGGCAATTAAAAAAATGGGAATAAACTTGACGCAATAACCTGTCCCTAAAAAAAATATTAAAATAAATAATTTTAACAAATTGTTGTTATGATAAAAAGTACTGGAACTGTTAAAAGTATGCAATTTTTTTTTTCTCTTTTTTTTTAGACTTTTTAGTCTAAAAAAAAAAGAGAAAAAAAAAATTTTTTTGGTGGTATTTGACATTAGGTCTCATAATATTTTTTGTTTGTTTTGATGTCTAGAATGCATAGTTAAAATCTTTTGACGATGATTATGAGAAAATTTTAGGTTTAGAAGATAATTAGGAATTTTATTTTTACAAATAAGTATACAGGGCGCGCCCGGGCGCGAGCATTCCAAAAGATTTTAAGTATGCATTCTAGATATCAAAATAAATAAAAATGATTATGAGACCTAATGTCAAATACCACCAAAAAAAAATTATTTTTCTCTTTTTTTTTTAGACTTTTTGCATACTTTTTAACATTTCCAGTATTTTTTATCACAACAACAATTTATTAAAATTATTTATTTTAATATTTTTTTTAGGGACAGGTTATTTCGTCAATTTTATTCCCATTTTTTGATTGCCAGGCAAAAGGTGTGGTAATATTAAAACACGTTGTGGTAGAATTGTAATTAAAAAGAAGTTTTATGACGAGTTACGTCGAAAAACTTATTTCGAAAAAAAGGTTGATTATCTCTGAAACCAAGCCCAATCCAGGAAATTTTGTATCACATTAAAGACTCTAAATATGGTCAGGAATCGAGCATTAAAATCTTTTGGAATGCTCGCGAGCATTCTGTATGTGCCATACCTACTTAAACAAATGTGTTTATTTCTTTAGTGTCCATCTTCTTGCTTTCTTATCTCATGACACATTGATCCCAGAGGAAAAATGCGTATATCTTTTTCGTAGAGAATTTTATGTAGATTACTTATGTACTAGAACGTATTTTGCTACAAGCCACGGTTTACGAGTTATTTACGAAAAATTAAAAATAAGGACCTTTACACCCCCCTCCCCCCGTTAGCTCCACCCCTATCCACCAGTACTTTTAGTACGTGGTTTAAAACACCATTCCCTACAACTATGCCAAAATTCGCTTATACACGAGTTATTTCTCCCGATAGGCAACTTTTGGTCTTCCTTAGGTGGGCTATAAACGTAAAATAGTAAAACGCCTAATAGCCCACATATTACGCGACAGGTAACGAGGGTGACGACTAAGGGCCGATTTTTCAATCGCCAGATAAACTATATCTATCCGATAAATGTCAGCTGTCATTGTCATTTATGCGTATGTTGAAAAGGATGGAGCTATTTTATTCTGACGGATATATTTACCTGGCGATTGAAAAATCGGCCCTAAGTTGGTTCAAAAGTAAAAACAATATAAAATCAACCTTAGGTAGCTACTACTGGCTTACGTTACGTACAAATTACATTATAAAAAAACCAATACCGCTGCGGGAAATTGCCAGACAATTTGCACGTCGTATCCATACTATGATAGTCAGTCACTCTTAGGTGTCTTCTGGGTAGAAATTCCTTGTTTTCTTACCTGATTTTTCAAATATTTTTGTATTGGGCCAGGTTTTGCTTTTCTTACATTCTTTTGTAAATGTAGTCTAGTTTTAGGAAACAAAACCTTAATATAAAACGATGATTATTTGTGACAGTTATAGGTCGTTGGTTGCTTGTATCTATTTCATGTCGTTTTTTTGGGGTTACATTTTATTGCTTATAGCTTAAAAAGTATACATTTCTTGAACATGATTGTTTGCAAAAGTAAGAAATTATAAACTAATCTTGCAAATAAATATACAGTGTGTGTATGAAATATAGCCGCATATTGTAACCAGACGTAGATTTACTCGTAAGTATTTTAGTCTAACTTTTATGACAACTATTAATTTAGCGTTAACTACCATGGCGTAATTAATTTTAGATATTTTTTTTGAGCAGCAATGTACGGCGTACACTTATCACTAGTGACAGTTTTGATATTACGATGTTTATTGTCAACAAACAACAACAAAGCTTTACATTGCGTGGTGAATTATTTTATATGAAAGAAAAGAAGTTTGCTGTTTTTAAATAATTTTCATCATCATCATCATCATCAGCCTATGATAGTCCACTGCTGGACGAAGGCCTCTCCTATTAAACTATGCGTATAGACGCATTAGGAGGTAAATGCCCATAATCGCCACGCTGGGCAAGCGGATTGGCGATCGCAGTAATGTGTCTACAGTGATGACGCTGCTGCCCATCATCAATCGTTATCAAAAATGGTCAGTGACACTTCAATCCCTTAGTCGACTCTTACGACACCCACAGGAGGAGTTGGGGTGGTGACAAATGTATTCTTACTGCCGTCACCACGCGGCAATTAATTAATAATATAATTTATTAATTTTGCGATAAATATATTAATTAGTGCCTATACTAAGACCCCCTAAAGTTTGCGGTTATATCAAATATAC
>JALPQI010015430.1:0-27144 GCA_025490895.1 Thaumatotibia leucotreta
CTCAAGTCCATGACAGACCCGTTGCTATGGTAGAACGATAGAGCTTCTTGATTGCCACTGAAACCCAGTAAGTAGTAACGAGTAACATAAGTGCATTGTGATATTTATTTATCCACTATCGTAAATATATCAGATTTATTTAGGTATCGGATTCTAATTAAAATATCATAAGCACAAAAGGCCACAGTCCAACTTGGAAAAAACTTAGCCTTGGAAACCTTTCCAATATTTTAACTGCATTAAGTTGTTTAGAACGAAATTAAACTTAGTCAGAAGCAGCCGGGAGTATATTTACGGATATACCTACATATGTATACCTGCTGAGTGCTAAAGAAGAGTATGTTTTCTACTTACGTCATATTAGCAATTTCATCGTCTGATTTATTTGTAATTATTCCAACTTGGTAAACCGTAGCATGAATGACATACCTGAAGTTACACGTACATATTTTAATTGGACATTATTTAGTTTGCAAGAATAAATTGTGATATGTTTAGTTATTCGTTACATACTAAGTAATAACTAGATGAACATGCACCTACCTACGCAATTGCGCACCTATTATTATACTTTCGCATAGTCATTTGCGCTAAATGAATAAATACACATGGTCTAGGTAAGTAATACCATAATTAACATACATAATCACATATGTATACGTAAAAATTGAATTATATCTTAATAATAAAATATGCAACATATACAATTTTTTGCGCGTTTTCTGTATTAAACAAAGTCAACTTAATTTTATTCATTTAGCGCAAATGATTATTCTAAAGTAAACAAACGAACTTATGATATTATAATAGTGAGTATGTGTAACGAGAACGACACTGAAGTTTTTTACATGAAAGTCGTGGAAAGTTGTGAAATAATCGCCGATACCAAAACATTTGTATACAGTACAGACCTAGTTATATTTTATAAACGATAGCTAAACTTACATGTCATTAGTAGAATTAGTAAGATTCGACAATGGCTTCATCTCTAAACCATGAATCTTAGGAAACCAGAACACGCCAAGTAGTAGTACCTTAGAAAAATACATAATATTCACAAGACACTTTCAGCTCGCAAACTTCCAGAATAATCGATTGAGAACTGTGGTCTATAGAGCTGAACACTGAACGAAATAAATGATAAGATTGATTAAGTCCCTTTGGGGCGCGACGTCTGCAAGCGCAACCCACAGATCTATTTATTACGTGCAATTTACCTCGTACATACATAACATATATATAATTATATATGTTATGTATATATATATATATATATGTTATTACTAAATCTAACGGACTAACAATAACAACTTTGAAATTCATGTCACATTTACGCCTACCAATTACTGAGTATCGAGTTATGTTTAATCATACTTAAGTACAGGCGGACAGTATATGAGGCATAGGTATGTTTATAGACGACTTCGGTCCTTGTGTAAGCCTAATATTCCTCATTAGTGTTCAGCAAAATCAGCAAGTGTAAGAAAATAGTATTGAGATCGATACTATTTTTTAAGTAGGAATGGTTTATATCAAATCATCGCCTCTATCAAATCAGTGAACTTTATTCTGTAAATATTGCTCTCCGTTATTTTATACAGTACGAGTTAGTACCTACATAGTAAGTCATTAAAAGTTTAACTAGATAAAACTGCCTTCCATAAATCATGATTATATTGAAATCAATTCGATAAAATATGTTCGTAACTCTAGGGGTTTTTAACTTGTACTAGTGGTGTTGTGTTTCCTTTCCAGTTGGATTCTCATAACAATAGAATCTATACTATTAGTTGAGCATTTGAGCTCTAAATAAAGAAAAAATATGAAAAATATTGTTAAGATATAATTATAAGGCCGTTAGACTTACCAGGAAAGCGTCCATGTCTAACGTGAACTCGTACTTAATTAAAATTGACGTAATGTGAACGAATCAATTTATATATGTGCGCAAGGCTCTGCGCTATACTGACATAATTATAATCATTTAGTATCTTTGCGTTATTTCAAAGTGCGAATGGTAAATTAACACCTGCATCTTGCTTAGTATGCGCCATGCCACCGGATATACTTGCACTTCCTTACAGCATTAATTTATAAATACGGTCAGGCTCTGTAGCTCAATCGGTAGGGACCTTGCGTAACTGGAAGTCTCAGGTTCGATTCCTGGTGAGGATACCTTTTTGATTTCAAAATATATGTTCCACGCTTATAGTTGTTATATATGTATCTAATAATAATATGTACCTATCGAGGAAAGTCCGGACGACTCAGAGCGTGCCCGTCTCCATGAGGTCTCTGCCTCAAAATGGGGCCATTGGCTGGGAGCCCTCCCATCGAGACAGATCGGCACCGTTTTGGACCGAAGTACCTTGAGGATAGCAGTATGTTTGTGTGCAAAATGTGTGTCCCCCATACCTGCGTGCGCCTGCGGTAAAAATGTCGATCAGCTGGGTCGACATGGCCTTTCTTGTGTTAGAAGCGCAGGCCGCCTGTATCGCCACGGTACCATCAACGATCTGGTCCGTCACTCCCTTGCTACCGCCTCTGGGCCTGCAGTACTTGAACCCACGGGCGTGGTGAAGGACGATGGCAAGCGACCCGACGAGGCCACTTCGTACCGTAGAGACTGGGCAGGGTTCTGGTGTGGGACGCAACGTGCGTAGATACTTTCGCACAGTCCCACATCCAAGTAACCCGAATACAGGCCGGCGCTGCAGCCGACCAGGCCCAGGTACTCAAGTGCCGTAATTACTCGTCCTTAGTCAAGGATTACGAGTTTGCGGCGCTCGCAGTGGAGACGCTGGGCCCGTGGTCTGCGGACATGAAGGCATTCGTAAGGGCCCTGTCGGCGCGGCTGGTCGAGAATACGGGACAGAAACGTGATGGAGTGTATTTCTCTCAACGTATCGCCTTGGCGATACAGAGAGGGAATGCCGCCAGCATAATGGGTTCAATGCCGCAGGCGGACTTATTGGAGGGGGTTTTCTTTTTATAGGTATGTACTGTACAGATGTAGTGAGAAATGACTTGCCTTCGGAAACGTTCGTCAACGTCATGCTGTTTCAGTCTATCTCACTGAGACTGACAGTAATAGCTGTCATGCTACTTCAGTCAGATTCAGTGACACTGCCTGAAACAGCATGTGTTTACGAACGTTTCCGAAGGCAAGTAATTTCTCACTACACCTGTATACAGGGTGATTGGTAGACGGTAGACCGATGCAAAGCTTTAAGGCGAAGTAAGTATAGACCATTTAGAACCATTTAAGCTATTGTTGTCTTTGACGAAGTCCGACTATTTTTATTTAATAATTTTTTTGGTGTATTTAGCCAAAATACCCAAAATTTAAAATGAACAGCTAATTTTTGACCAAGTTAAGCGATAAACATACTATTTTTTATTTTATTTAATTAAAGTAACATGTAAACAATCTAACAAAACATAACAAAGGCTTCTGTTTCATAAAAGTTTTTTTTTACAGAATTTTGAATTTCATGATCCAAAATTGAAAATGTTAAAATACCATTTTAACATCATTAAAAAAAAACGAAGTGTGATTTTTTTTGTTCAAACTTGTGGACAAAACCGTGGACTTTTATTTACGCAGATGGCGTCGCCATTTGCACAACATCCCGCGAAGACCTGACGAAAGCCCTAGAAGAATGGAAGCGCCAGTTGAAAGTGGATGGTTTAGCGCTGACTGTTACAAAAACACAGTATATTGTATGCAACAGGCCAGCCTCGCACACGGAAGCCCCTCTCGTTATCGACGGTCAAGAAGTCACTCAGTGCGACCAATATAAATAAATACTTGAGTCCTATGCTGCATTCGTCCGAAACCATGGAAACGAATATTCAACATAGGATATCGGCTGCCTGGCTGAAGTGGCGAGAGGTGACTGGCGTAACCTGCGAGCGAAGGATGCCCGTCAAACTTAAAGGTCTCGTGGGACGTGGACGTGGAAACGTGGGCGGTGACGCAGCGTCTTGCCCATACCACCCAAGTAGCCGAGATGAAGATGCTTCGGTAGATGTGTGGCGTGACGAGACTCGACAGGATACGCAACGAGTACGTGCGTGAAAGCCTAGTACGTAACGTTAGAGTACGTGACGTTGCCGCCAAGCTTCAAGAGAGGGCTAAGATGGTATGGATATGAGAATAGAAGGCCTCCTGATCACATTTCACAGTCCACCATGACCTTCTCTTTGTCTTTGAAGAAAGTTTTTTCTGAAGTCAATATTTAAGAGATAACCGCTCCAGAAAAAAAAACTGAAATTTTATAGACATAATCGGCCCAGCTGTTTTTGAATATCTACGGAACCCTATACTGAGCATGGTCCGACATGCTCTTGGTCTATTTTTTAGGTGGCGTCAAAGAGCGATATTAATCAGGGCTAGCTACAAGTACCCACATAAAATAAATTAATCTTTCGAAACAGGGTAGCCGAAAAACACATAAAATATTCTGTGTACTTTTGAACTCTCTACGGTTTTTAAGTTTGAACCTGATGGAAGCTTGTAGGTGTGTACCTGTGCCAACGGATGGCACAGAAAATATGTTACGTAGACGCTGACGTTGACAGCTGTGGCAATTTAATGTATGTACAGTCTGCTGCAGAGCTAAGTAGACCCCCTTGCATACAGATTTGTATGCAAGGGGTCTACTTATCTCTGCAGCTGACTGTACCTATCTACCTACTTATCATGTAGGACACTGGGGGGCTACCACGATCTACTGTTTACGACCTAATCTGAATCGCGATGTGTCAGTTCCTGAGAATAACTGCCAAAACCTGACAGACAGAACCTAAACTGAATCGCATTTAAGAGACCATGATAGTACCGGCACCCTTTGTAGCGGTAAAAACCGCGACCGAGACGGTAAGGCATATTAAGGTGCATGCAGACCAAAAGAGCATTCGCTGTTCTCACCCCCTACTCTACGAAATTCGATCGTTACACGAAACGTGATTCGTTGATTTCTTAGAGTGGGGGATAGAACAGCGAATGCTCTTTGGGTCTGCATGCACCTTGACATGTAACTCGTTCTAGAATCCGCTTATACTTATACAATTTATTTTTACGCATCTAAGATACTTATTATTGCAACGAAAAATTACCTGCTTACTTAAGATACTTGGTTCTATTCATTTAAGATACCAGTGGTTTGCCTATTTTTTTGTAAGTAAAGGTTGTAGTGGTAGCTTTGTATGGAATACATTGTAATTTATTCGCAGAAGGCACTAATTGGAAAAATCGTAGGCGGCATTACCTCGTCGTTCATCAGTATTTGACATAGGTGTGTATAATTGTGCTGCCTTATAGATACTTTGAGGAGTATTTGTAACTCAAAAGCGATACAACGCCAATTAATATATATGCTGTCTCAACGCAGTTCGAGTTTGTAAGTTTTGCAGCCGAGATACTTGAGCCGTGCAAAGGAAGCTTGCTAACGCCTAAGAAAAGCAACAGGCGATACTTACTCGCGCGAACGAACTCTTCACTTCAAGTGTTTCATGAGTTGCAATCGCAATGCAGCCTGGCGTGGGGTGCCGCGCCTGGGGATAATAATAACATTTTTTTTTCTTTCAGTAGTTCTACTTACAAATAGTATTTTTTGTAATTTCATTTATAATACTAGTGTAATAAATAATTAATTATTTTTGGTATTCTGATTTAGAACACAGCTTACTGCCGACAATCCGGTGTTAGTTTAGGGTATACGGACGTTGTAAAACTCGCTACAATAATCAGTATACGACTTCGAATTACACCGGGGCGAAGAGTGAAAGACACATAGTACATGAATATACAAAACGATCCAAAACTAGACGACCACTTAATCCAACGCCAAAACCGTAATACGTCGCGTATAGTTAACAATACAATCTTTTCATATATCGTCACACAAGTGTAACTGGAAGCGTGACGCACATATATCAATGATGTTTGCAAGGCGTTGTAAGATGTAAAATAAAAATCTGAAATAGGTATATGAACTGTTTGAGTTTTGTTTATCTATTGCCGCTGATCGAGAGAAGCGACGGCGGCTGCAGGCACCTTGCATCGCCAGAGTGCGCGGAGCCGTCGCCGCGGTCGCATCCAGCTTGTTGATAACGCGCGAGCCCGCCGCCCCTGCCCCCGCCGCCGCCGCTGCCGCCGCCGTCGCCGGCTATACCAACCATGCCGCCGACCTACTACTTCTTGGTGTTCACAGGCACATACACTCTGGTATTTAACTTTATTTCATAAATTTAAACCAAGCTGAGCGAAAATTTGACTAAAATTACGAGTATAATTTCATTACGACATAATATGTAAAATAAGTGTTTATTTTCGTAACTAATTATAAGAATAAAGCTTAAGCTAGTTAAATGAGAACGAATAAAATACGATTGCAATTACAAAATATGTATTCGTGTCTAGATACCTAAAGAAAAAATACAAATTAGAAACTGAGTGATCTACAGTACTGAATTGCTAATTATTTCGGTTTTAAAAGGCTTTATTCCTATTGAGTAAGTTTTACAATTGCATTTGTTTTTTTTATAAACTTCACATATGTAAGTCGTGTAATAATAATAATCGTAATTTCAGTAGAATCCTTAAAAAATAAAATTCTGGTAATATATTATTCACCATACTATCTAGAAAGCCTCCTTTGATCTTTAAAATTGGAGAGAAAATCAGTTTACTTTAAGAATCAAGCTAGTCGTAGCTAAATATGTAACTATTACTAGCATATAATTTAACCTTAATTATTTCGAGTTTTAAGTAATTTAATAAGTACAAATCGTTTTTTTGCACAGTAGTTGATAGAATTAGAGCCGTGTCCTAATTTTCAGTGATAAATCTATTTAATAGTCAGTTTCGTGTGGATTACATTTGTGATGCTTTACATAACTGTAAACTGCATTTTCTTCGTGCTTCACTTTGTCACGGTTATTTTCGCCCCTTATTATAAGTCTGCTTTTTCAATCACTCATGATTAAAATTTGGAATATTTCGCCTACTCGGGTATGAACATTCTTACGAAAAGGTTAACTATATCTTTTAATCTTGTAAACGCAAGCTCAGTTTAGGGTTTCGTATTTGCTTCCGTCAAAATACATATGTATAGGTAATATTGATTTTAGTTGTTATAATTAAAAGGCAATTTCGAGTACCTTTTCGCCAAGAAGGAATTCTAATATTACAAAACACAATTTAACCGGTCACCGGTCATTCTCAAAGTAGTATTTATTTAAGGTCCTTTTCAATCCTTATCATCGTTCATTCGTTATTGCATTCACGGTTGTAAAATTAGAGGCATAGTGACACAGTTTTGTACTAGGAATAAGAAGTAGTTATTTATTTCTGGAAGTGTTCACTTTTGTTAAGAACTGTTCCAAGAACCCTATTATATTGCAAATACCTGAACCCTTACAAGGGTAAATAATGATTTTTTTCATGTTACGGAAAAATTCAAGATGTACGTAAACTCTAATGGTGGGGGTTCTCAGTGGCAACTATGGAAGCAATGCCTACTTCCCTAATTACCATTTACTTACTACGTATAGTTATTTATATTATAAACACATGACAAGTCAGACAATTGGACGTCTCCTACCCCAGTAAACGATTAACCACTACTATTGAAAGCAATGTCCGGTCTTTGAAAGAACAGCAGATGATAGGCGACAACGGATATGTACTTTTGATGAACTCACACCGTAATTATATAAAAAACACCAAATAAATAAAGAAAAACCTACTTCTACCGATTTCTCGAAGATCCCTCATCACTAGACTCCGACTTGGTTCCAACGGGACTATCTCGGGGTAATAGCGACCGATAAAAAAAATATCAGGTCACGTTTATCGGAGATATATCGAATAACATACAGACAAAAAATTCAGACCAATTGAAAACCTCCTTTCTTGAAGTCGGTTAAAAAGGATTTGACATTAGTCGAAGTTTGATTCCCAGAATAACTAATTCGGCAAGGATCGAATCCATATATCTACAATCCTTTGTTAAGCTCGCTCAGGCCCGGACCGTAAACCACTTATATAGTAAATTCGCGGAAACAACGATGAACGTTTCCCAAAAACCGCCGAAAAGCTAAAAGTGAGCTGTCAAGTAATATTAACCTCTCGAACGCATTCTCTCTCGCATCAAACTGTGACAATCAAGCCACTACATAAATACAACAATAAATACAACCAAAATAAACCTTATCTCTTAGCAAGAAAGTTATTTTGATAGCATATTCGATGATCCCGTTGGACACTGCTGGTGTGGTAGGCATGACAACACACGACCACTTTAGCAGTTCTTGGCGATCAAAGGGTTAAGTAGCCAACGTCCAAACCAACATTTTAGAGATGGTTGCTTCGTTTGTAATATTAATTTACAATTATAATCATTCTGCTTACTGGAAGGGTCGTCGATGGTAGGATAGATTCTTATTAATAACTATAATTAATTAATGGGCCTTTGAAAAAAAATTCAAATTTTTGGTTCACTCTTGTTCCACGGTCCACGACGCAAATGTCACTCTGTAATAGGTGTCTGTCAATTGTGCACTCAAACTGGCCTGCTACCACTCCAATGAAGGCGTCATTAGAGTGACAGAGAAAAATCCCCGAAATTTGCGAACTTCGGTGTTCGCAGTAGCAGGCCTGGGGCCTATTTCTCGAAAGCTTGTAACTTGTAATACAAGCGGAAGTCCTTATCTTATTAATGATGTTAAAAAGAGACTTCCACTTGTATTACAAGTTACAAGCTTAACTATACTAATTAAGATATACTAATTCTAAATTCAGTGTAACAAATAAATCTAGTCAGTCAATTTTTATTTGTAAATAATTGTAGATATGTAAGTAGTTTTTGTACAGATAGTTTTACGTCCTTAGGGTTAGTTTATTTTGTTCTATTTAAACTTGTAAATATTTTTTTATGAATAAAATCTACTCATAGATTTATTGATTGATAAGCATATTTAGTAAAATTACGGATAAGTTTCACGAACAATAAGGAAATATAGGTAAATGGGTTACTTTATGCTGGTTTTCGTTGGTTGACATACCTACACTGCTTGGTAAAAGAAACACCAACAATTAAGTAGCATATTAGAGCAAACTTATGTAGAATTCCTTGATGTTGGACTATAAGGAGCTTTTAGCATATTCTAGTCAAAAGCTGCTAACAATGCGAATGTCTTGTTTTGTACTTATCTCATACTTAGTTCTGAAGGAGCTGTTCCATGTTTCTGCTATTTTCTCCTGTATAAACATAATGTGCTTAATTTAGACTAGGAAATATACATTCCTTTCTTTTGTAGGATTATATAGTAAACTAGTAACCCTCGTAGTCTCGCCATGTCTTTCTGTCCATCTGTCCGTCTGTCTTTCCGCAACATAGCTCAGTGGCCGCCAGTACTAGAAATTTGCAATTTGGTGCAGGTATACATTCAGTACTTAGTAAAGTGGGGATGATTATATTACTCTGCTGTAATCCAATAGGGCGGGGTATCGTTGAATAGGTATTCAAAGAATAATAGTCCAAAAAATATCAAATAATCGAGAATATTTTTTTAGAAATATAACTAACGTGAAACTCAAACATATTAAAATATTATCGAACCGGGTCAATCACGCATTTAAGGCGATGATTGCCGTACTTGCGAGAGAAAAAATTATAGTGTCGCGTAAAATACGGGAAGCTAACGAAATATCTCGCCATCCAAATTTTAATCGTGATAGTGTTTGGTCAGTGCCACCTGGCCCCTATACCACAAAACTTTACAAGCGTACAATTCTACAAAATTGACAAGTTTTTGTATGGGAATTTATACAATTTTGTAGAATTTTACGCTCGTAAAGTTTTGTGGTATAGGCCACAGGTTGGAAAACGGTTTTGGGTATTACGTCATTACTGTATTACGTGGACAGTGTAGACGCGCCCTTATTAGCAAGTGATGTAGTGAGTGTTGTGTGCAACCCCCCTTTATGCCAAACGTAACACTGAGGGTAGATCTTTCCTTGCTTCGCCCCCGCCACCACCGCCCGCGGCCAGTACCCGTTCTAGCAGGGCGCAGGCCCGCAGTGCGCGTCGGGCTTTGGCCGAGGGTGCTCCGGACGAGGGCCCTCTTAATGGGTCAAAACATCAAGCAATCATCAACTTAAATACGTCAGTAACCCGGTTCGATAAATCATGAATAGTTTAGATGATATAGAATAATATAGATGGCTTATAGAATACTATAAAATAAAACTATTTCCAACATACGTAATCGGCTTAGCCGTATTTGAACAATTATGGAACCCTACACTGAGCATAGCCCGACATACTCTTAGCCAGTTTTTTAAATCAGTAATTACATTTCTAATACGCGTACCTACTATATATTATGTACTATGTCCAACCTGCTTGAAAATATGAATTTGCAGCCTTTTTCTACTAACAATCTGGTTGGCCAGAGTAACGTATACGGAGTGAAATTAAATAAATAATAACATTATTATTTTCTTAAACATTCACGTCCCTTAATATCGCATTTAACAAGGATTCATGCAAGACAAAAACTCCTTGAATCCAAAGTGTATAACTTCCGTTGTATGGTACTTTATCCATAGATGTCGAAAAACAGATGTTAGCATTTTTCTTGCCTCTAATTTTATCTTCTATAAGAAAACTTTTTAAACAAACATCCTTTGCTCATTATATTTCATAATTATGCTTGTCCATTAGGCTATTGGTACTCTGACAATAATAGTTACTTGCTTAAAATGTTTATTGAAGTCACCCATAGCTCGTTCACTGAATCATGCGTTACTGCAAAAGCAGTGTTTTTTAAATTTTTTGACCTAATGACGAAGTCCATTTTCATAGTTGGTTATTTTTATTTTCGGTGTTGGTAGGCTTGTTCTTTGTTAAAGTTTCGCAATGCCCATGCCTTAAGGATTTTTTATCAATTTTGTTCTTATATTTAGAAGTTCTTCAGAGCTCTCTGTTTGATTTTGTGATTTGGTCTAATGTAATTTCCTTTATTCGAGCTCTCTCAGAAAAGAGGCTGTAGCCAAAATGTTATATTACTCTAGGGTTTCTAATATTATTTACCGGAAAGAAAAATAATGCGCAATTATTATAAACAGTGTTTCAAATCTTACCTACTTCTAAAAATTCAGAATTATCGATTTTGGCCATAGCAAATGTGTCCTGTAGAAAATACAAGACTTGCAGCTTAGCGACATTGTTTTACTTTGACTAATTAAATTAAATACACAATACTTTCCAAGTGAATTAACAAATGTATACAAATTAATTCAGCATTGAGATACAATTTCAATTTTTTTTACTTGTTCAAAATCTGTCTTGATTTCACTGGCGCAAACGTTATACTTATATTTAATGAAAAAGAATATTTAATATAAAATATTTAATGTTTCTGAAACGAAATTCTTTACAAAATTAATGCGATTTTGTTTAATGTCTCATATCGTCGGTTGTAATATGAATTAATATAACCACCAAAACGATGAAGTTGAGTTAAGTATACTATACCGTTCGACTGCAAATTTCCTGCTCTATCGAACGGTGTATATAAAATATTGATATCCAGAAAACAAATTAAATACCTTAACGAAAACTTTTCCATTTTATTAAGTTCCTTTTTTTTATTAACGCATGCAAGGGTTTTTAAAAATCATAGACAATATTTTAAGTACGAATTTGTAAGTACAAAATATATCCTTCCTAATTTACCTACTCACCATATTTTTATAAATGTCAATGCTGTAAGCGCCATCTGTATTGTATGACTCATAAACAATTCGATTTCAATTTGTGAAATACACTAAATTACGAAATACACAAAAATATAAAAAAAAATATTAACATCATTTCAATAAGATAATTAGTTAAAAAGATATAAAATATTTTATAAATGTTAAATTAGTTTGTGGGCCGTCCTGAAAAATCGTCATATGGTGGTTAGGTACATTAATTTATATTACAACTAACGATAAGTATGTAAATTGAATTGACATAATATCATGGGAATCTACAACAAAAATTTTACGTCGATAGATTACATTTTTTTATCATTTTGAAGAGTTTCTTGTCATCGATAACGTACTCTGCCGAATACCACGCTAATGATATATGGCAGCACATGTGGGAGTGAGCTGTTATCACTATGAGCTAGATTCTCCATCGTAGGGTATTGAAAATGGGAAAAATTAGAAAGTAAGTAAGCCTGTAAGACGATACACCGACTGGCAAGTGGCTAACACTAAGTCCAATCACGTTCTATGTAGGGTTCTGTGGTCGCTATTAGAGATTATATCCGAAGAAGAATAGAATTTTCAGAAAAAATAATTTCAATACTGTAACCGTCGTAAGTACGTATTTTTAGGTTATTATATATGGAAGCACGAAAAACAAGAAATTAATAATAATAAAAAAAATCAAGTGATAGGGTTCAGCCATGTTAACGGGTATGATGCTGTCAACCGAAAGGCGCGACCCAAAATTATAGCTACAATTTAAAACATGTACCTAACTAAGCTCGTGGAAAATCATGAAAATGTTGAATGCAAGGTTATTTTAACATTTTTTAATTTGTCTTGATATTTTATTCTGAATCAGATTTTCACTGTACCATGATATCTTATTTCGATTCAATTTATGTTCTACTTGTAAGTTTTTGACAGTTACCCTGAAAATTTGTTGTCATTTTCTTAATTCGCGATTCAGTTAAGGACCTTATTAGTATCGCGAATCAAATTTGGTTCTAATCAGAATCGCATAAGGTGATAGTGGTAGGCCCCCGGATTGTTTTATTCCATAATCAGATTATTGTACTTTTATGGAGGAGTAATTCTTAAGCTAATGTTTTCAAATTAAAAACAAACCTGGCTAAGCCTTCTTTATAACTGTTCCTTATTCAAAATCTATTGCATCAGCGGTCCTCGAGATAAAATAAAAAATATTATTATTATTATTATATTATTTATTTGTATCTCCTTGAGGATCACGGGCTTACAAATCTCGGTTTTTTGATAGGCTTATGCTTACGCGGGGATATAGATCCAACACGTAGAGGCCCTTTGGAGAAATTTGCTGTGTTGTACACCTGCTGCAACCCATTCACGGGCACAAATACATATCAGTAAACCGGTCCCTGGAGGCGCATAGAGACTATTGAGAAGGAATGGAAAAGACTAATGGGCTATGGTGATGGAGGATGGATGGATCAGAAATGGAACTATAGAAAAGAGGTCCGGACACCTGCCATAACAATGATTTCTCTTTGCTATCGAGGCAGGCGGTGACTTGCCGCCGACTAGATGGGCCCCCGTAAATGCCGTCACAAGAGACAGCCAGGGGCAACACCGGTGTAGGCGGTTCAGGAGTGTAGAGAGGTGTACACCGCTTTCTGCGCAGTGGCTTGACAGCCGCTTCACCAACTCGCGACTTATGCAAATTTACACTTCCACCCCTGGAGCATATAGCTCTGACGACTCCTCTCTGGACGGCCAGTTAAGGCAAGCCAGAGCTGAGAGTTCTACGGGTCCCCTTGGGGTTCCACTCCGACCGACGAAGACACGCCGGAGGCGGGGACCCTGACCGACTCTCGGGAGCACTCGGGTCCATGGGGTCGTTACTCCCCAATAGCTCGCCACAAGCTGCCCTGCGGCCAATATATAAAACTAAGAGTAAGGGTAGAGTAAGGGTCGTAGAAGAAAGTTTTTTCTAAAGTTAATATTTTTGGAGATAACCGCTCCAGAATAGAAAAAAAATTGTGTGTCCCCCCCCTCTAACTTTTGATCCGTGGGTACAAAAAATCATGAATAGTGGGCTCATAGAATACTTTAAAATAAAACTATTTCTAACTTATTCGGGCCAGCCGTTTTTGAATAACTACGGAATCCTATACTGAGCATGGTCCGACACGCTCTTGGCCGGTTTTTACAGATATCGCGGTGATCGGTGATCGAATTGAAACATCACAGTTTGACAAGTCCGTATGTAAAACCACCCATATACAGGGTGTTCTTTTCGATTTGTGTTAAATTAGACAGGTTACTTGGGACATTAATAGAAGTTTTCTGGTATATCGGCTTTTGGAAAATTCGATAAAAAAGTTTTTTTTTTCATACATAATAAATGAAATGGTAAGTGTGAGAGAACCTTAAGAATAAAATAAAAGTTAATCTCAGGTGACTGACGGCATATGTCAAAATAAGTAACTATCTAATAAAGGTTGCAATACAATTGTTCAGTCATTAAACTCAATAACAGTTAGAGTTAAAACACTAGTTTCTTAGAGAAATTAAGTATATTTGACCTAAACATGCTTCCCTTAAATTTATAGCATATGAAGAAAAACAACCTGTATATTGTTACAATCGCCATCAGATATAATTATCAACATGTACTCTAACGCCATGACAATAGAGGTCTACTCAGATACCTAATTGTCAGCACCCTGGCCGCTCCGATATATTATGTGATGGTAACAGTACCGTGTCACGAATGATTTTGTTAAGCTGTAGAGGATTATGTCCCCAAACTGCCACATCGTATGAGTTTCCATCACCACATTCTGATAGATTTAACGTTTATTGCATATTGTTCACGACAAAAAGTACTAATTCCCGTGAATTGTTTTGCTATTGAGTGTAACATCTGTATCATTTTAAAAGCTAGAAAAAACAAGATTGCGCGGTCCCCTGTTTCCTTTACTAAGAATACACCAATACAAAAATATACTTCAACATACCTATATAATTTGAGAAAAGTTAAGTCTACTTACTTCGGTTTGTGTTCCTTTATACAAATATAAGAAATATTTGATTCAGGAGTGCCTAAAAACGCACATATGACGATTTTCGTAGTTTTTGATTTTATTTATAATATCAAATAAGGTTATATATCGAGATGGCGTCGCAAAAGTATATTTTAAAATAATAAAAAATTGCTGAAATTTTAATATCCAGTGAGGGAACTGGGATGTACGTTTAGTATGGAAAAAGGCAGCTCCCATTTTTCTCTTTAAGGCAGTAATTGAATTATTCTTGGTCTGTTTTTTTACTTATTTATTGCATGTTTGCGAAAAGCACTACGGGCAGTTCTCGTGAATGAAGTTTCAAAGTAAATTGGTGAGCAATTACCTTTAGCAAGGAAAAGTTCATGGAAATCTGAATTCGTGGGACTGCAGATAGTAACGTGCCTCTGTTGATATATTATGTATGCGTAAAGATGCAAATAAAATTTATCGTCTGAAATGCATAAGCCTAGAAAGTTACATTGAAAACTTGTGAAGGGTGATGATGAGGAGTCGCCAGATATAATTACAGTTACACTTAAATAGTTTTTTTTGTTAAAAGCCAGACAACATCTCAATAGTATATCAAGAATAAAAAGGACTGTCTGTTGACTGATTCCATACACGCACATCTACATAACATTACAGTTTAAACACGCAGGGCACACATCATCATCTTATAATGTAGTGTAAAGTGTGATACAGTTTGAAACTATGAAATTATTAGATAATTCGGCTATAAAATTGCAAACCTGATTTACAAAAAACCAGGACCCCGTAGCACTTGGGATAATTGTTGTGTCTGGTATCTATTTTCGGATTTAGGTTTCGGTAATTTCACCTGAATTCTGTGAACGACCTGTGGGGCTGCCACAATCTACTAATGCGATTCAGTTTAGGACCTACTCTGAATAGCGATATGTCAGTTCCATAAAATAACTGTCTAAATGTGACAAGCAGGACCTAAACTGACTCGCATTAAAAAAATCATGGGGGCTACCATGATTTTTTAAATGTCTGTTCTGTAAAGAACCTATCCTAACCTGTCATATGCGTTTTGCTATCTTTTTTCATTTTCCTTCTTTCGGAATCCTTCACATATCCGGATCGTGTTAATATGGATCATTCGACATAGTCGCCTAATCCAAAGATGTACCAAAGGTAGATAAGTGTCGATATTTTATCTCTTATCGATTTTCTCATCACAGTTCACCGGGCTATGAATTTCTGGTATGAAGTACCTACCGTTATACTTGTATGCGACTCTTACGACAATATTTATTCACTGATAATATTCGTTATTGAATAGACGTGTCGCAATAGGTAGGGGATTTGTCTCAGATGCTTATATCGTACGTAGGTACGGTTTGCAAAAAGTAATAGATAAATATTTGACGGTTAGTTTCATATGTTTTGGATTTTCAGCTTTTGGCTTTTTGCCATTACCTATGTGAAGTGGAATTTCTAGTGAAGACAAAGCTCTCAACTTAACTGAACTTTTCAAGTATTTCGTATCACATATTTCGCGTTTGGCGATGGTTTTCTTTATTGAGAGCTTGAGCAGCTTTTTCTCATAAAATGATTGAGGCGGAATTAATTGAGATAATTATGTGAAATTTGACCAACAGGACTGAGCACTTGCGTAGTGAAACATTGTTTTACTTATAACATTTATAACTCTAAGCGTGCTTGTGATAGTTAAGGTGCATATAGACCAAACGAGCATTCGTTCATTCTATCCCCCACTCTACAAAATTCATTCGTTACACAAAACGTGATCCATCGAAATTCGTTGATTTCGTAGAGTGGGGGGATAGAATGAGCGAATGCTCGTTTGGTCTAAATGCACCTTTATAATACTTACAATTGAATGTAACTTGGTAAAATACTTTATCTAAAATTATTACCTGATGTTCTTTATTTTTGCAAAAAAATATTTGAAAAAAATTTCTTGTATTTGTGCGTATTGTGCCGATTTCTTCGTATTTTTTGCCCATATTAAATTCATTTTCTTCTACCGCCGTCTACCCACGAATCGAAAAGTCGATACCTAGATAGATTATATACGTAGAACTACACAGTGAAAACTCTCCAGTTAATTTAATTACTTATTCTACATTGAAAATATTCGTAAAAGATTTTTGTGACACTTTCTATGGGAACTTCCAGGCCCGCTTTTTTGTACTAGTAGCTTGTTTCAGTTTATCATTACATTTAACTCGTATTGTGATTTCGTACCTGGAGGCCCAATAGTAGTGAAACTATATTCATCATCAGCTCAGCCATAAGACGTCCACTGTTGAACATAGGCCTCCCCTCTAGACCTCCACATGTACCGGTTAGGTGCGACCTGGCCTGCTACTGCGAACACCGAAGTTCGCAAATTGCGGGGATTTATCTCTGTCACTCCAATGAAGGCGTCATTAGAGTGACAGAGAAAAATCCCCGAAATTTGCGAACTTCGGTATTCGCGGTAGCAGGCCTGCACCCAGCGTGACCCGGCGACCTTCATAAGGTCGTCTGTCCATCTTGACGTCCTACGCTGCGTTTACCTAGCCGTGGTCTTCACTCGAGCACTTTTCGACTCCATCGACCATCTGCTCTGCGTGCAATGTAGCCTGACCATTGCCACTTCAGGTTGCTAATCCGGAGGGCTATGTCAGTAACTTTAGTTCGCCTACGGATCGCCGTATATAGTCTGAAATTATTAACTATTCGGTTCCTCCTTACAGATACAGGCGCTGATACATTTTGTCGCTTCACTTGTGGCAATCGCCCAACATTATTGCGTGGTTAACTTTCTCAGAAATTACCCGCTATTGGTGTACATCCGGATGTTATATTTTCATAGTAAGTGTATTTTCTACTGATAGAGGTTAGAAGTCTAACGATATTCTTTAATGATTTCTTGGGACCGTGCTCTACAAGAATACGTGTAACATAATTATAGCTAACTGAGCCAAAGTACTTGTTATTATTACCATTAGTAATATGTAACTACGTAAAAAGATTTACAACTTATTTTGGAATAGTCGTATTTCATTACGCGGTCAAATTCGCTCATTTATTGATTTATTTCTGATATATTATGAGGAATTTAAAAAGGGTTTTTTTATTGATATCTACTAATTTAAATCGACATATCCTCTTGCAGACCCAAGTCGTTGCGGCGGGGAAATCAACATCGGGGAATTCCTTGATGGCGTGGCCAATGAAGCCTTCGTGTACATTCCCTCTACACCACTCGTCACCACCAGGGCATTTATTTTCAGCTGTATTAGCGTGGGCTTAAGTGTATTTTGGGCAGCCGGAAGCATTGTGTTGATAAGTACGTATGTAATGAATAACTACTTATATGTATTTCTACAAATTGTTAAAGTATTCTAGGTATGTTCTGTTCTACACCGTGTTTTTATTGATTTCCGTTAAATTGGACAGTTTACTTGGGACATTAATAGAAGTTGCCTGGTATATCGGCCTTTGTTAATTTCGAAAAAAATTTTTTTTTTTATTTCATACATAATAATTGTAATGGCAAGTGTGAGAGAACATTAAGAATAAGATCTCAGGCGACTGACGGCTGCTGACGGCACATGTCAAAATAAGTAACTATAGGATGTAATAAAGGTTGCAATACACTTGTTCAGTCATTAAACTTATTTTTTTAATAACTCAATAACAGTAACAGTTAAGACACTAGTTTCTTAGAGAAATCGATTATTTTTTACCTAAATAAGCTTCCCTTTAATTTAACGGAAATCAATAAAAACACGGTGTATACCTCTTCACGATCGCGTGCTGTCTACGTAAATAGGTACTTATGCATAATTATATGGTACCTATGGTTTCACTTTCTTCGATATAGGTAAGTGTAGTGTAGTGTAGGTACTCCAAAGAAATGGACAAAGGAACTTAATGAAATTGTATTATTTAAAATGTAGGTACTTATTAACTAATTATTACTAAGTTCATATGTACCTAATTATATTCAATAAACTAAGTTAGGTATATATCTAATATTGGTAAAAATTAAAAGTAGGTTTTTTCATATTTTTCATTTTAGACTAACAGCAACATTTGTAATAAAAACTTTACTTTGTGTTTTAGCAATAATATTTAATAGATAATTGAACGTATACAATGTTGCAGAGGGAGGATGGAGAAAGCACCATTCGAACCACGTCCACTGGCCTTGGGTTGTGGTTACTTTCCTCGTTAGCCTCGAGGATCTGGTTGGCATAATATGCTACTGCAACGATACTTTTCATACTGGTGTAAGTTCAATACCTCCTAATTTAAATATTGATAAAACACTTGGAGGCGGCTTTGAGCAGGCGATACCTTCTGGTCAACTTTTATTGACCGTAGGTACCCAAAATTACCACAATAATCTTACGGAGTAACGAAACGCCGTAGCATTGGAATGTCATCAAATGCATCATTTGATGATGCATCAGTTGATAATTTTTAACAATATATTTTGCCGTTAAAGATATTAATATCATTGACATAAAATAAATGCATAACAATTAGTTAATATTTATTTGTAAGAATTGATTAATGGTCTAAGTACTTATTTTATTCCTAGTAGAATTATTTGCTATATGTACCTTTAGCCTACCAATTTTTATTGACCGGTACGTGTTCCAAATTTACAATATTTTTGTGAATTGCACGTTAAGTAAGCATATTTATTGTATTAAAATAAACATGACTATTTGTTTGCAACAGACTCTGAGGGACTCGTTAGAGTTTGTGAATGGTGTAGCGAGCGGGTTCGGAAACGCTGACCCCAGCACCCTGTGGGCTTCGTGGACTATGGTCATCCTTCATGGGCGATTCGGCGTCCTCCTACTAATCAATATCGGGCTCATCATTTTTACCATACTGGACTGTTCCCGTTACAGGACCTCGGTCACGTCGTCAGTAAGTCAAAATATCTATATTGTGTGTCGTCAATTTGTCGTTAATCTATACCTTCTCGATAGTTATTTGGCAAGACAATCGTGACACTTGTGACGTTTTGTGTAAAGCTCGTACAATGCCCTCTGGTACGTCAATCTTCCAACAAACATACTTCAATTTACTTAAGTTTTATTAAATAAAGCATTCTTAGCTTATAAATATTCAGGCATCTTATTTTCTATTGCCCCAAATGAAACGACGATGATTGAAAGATAGACCTTACGAAAAAGTTTGTCCTGAAAGCCACTACTTACTGTTTGCATCAAAACATTATAGTCATCAAGCTACTACCATACCGTCACGAGTTCACGACTGCTTGTCTTTTATCCTTTATTTTATTCATTGTGTTGGAGTTGTATGGGTGATCGGTAGTTACAATTATTTCATACACAAAAAAATCACAATAGTAAATTACGTACAAATTTGAGGTAGAATTATAAGTAAATATATAAGTAGGTACCTATATTTTAAAAGAAGTTGTAAATGAACTACGTATACTTATATCTTATTTCTCATATAATTATTCATTCATTATTTTTATTGCACACAGACATTGCAACGAATTTTGTTAAACCTAAATACTAAACTTGTATTTCTTTACTAACAGGAATGTGATACGATACAAAGACTATACACCACTCATCTACTCGAACTCGTAGGTGTAGGTATCTATTTGGTTTACTGTTTGGGCTATGCATGTCATATTTTTATTTATGGTCCCCGGCTGTAAACTCAAACTAGTGGCTTCTTAAGCTGTGAACAACATTTATTTATTGATTTTATTTTAGGTTCATGTCTCGCTCGCATTTTGATGTCTTAATAGATAAACCAAATATGTATAAATAAACCAACTTCCAACTGTCTTCGTAACGGATTGGTCGTTTTGTCTGTTTGTAGCAATTGCTTCGACTGTGCACAGGTGTCGATATAACCGATTTAGGCGGCTAAACGTAGATTTTGCAAAAAACAACATACTGATAAAAAATGACACGCTGGAGGTAGTCTATAGACCCAGGTATAATAATAACCTTTTTCACTCCTTATTATCAAACCTGAGTCGCGCCAATCGAAAAAACATAATGGCTCAGCGCGTACGTATCTGTTCTCGACGCTTCAAAATATTGCAAGTTATCCCAAGTACCTACTCAATATTTTTTCTGGTGTTTTCAAAAAGTTTTATTGATGGATTCCAGTAATTTAGGTAACAATTTATATATCTCAATAATTTTGGTTTTTATAATTATATTTTTATTGAGTTAAATAATTTTCAATGGTCTTTTTCTTATACTTCAGGGTGAGTTCTTGTCTTGCATTGTATATTATATGCCTGAACGAAATATTTATTATTCTTTACGGTGTTTGGCGCTAACAGGGGCCAATACTGGACTGAGGGGCTATAAGAGATTACATATGAAAAACCATGTTTTTTCGCACTTCTATAGAAAAAATCTTTTATATACTAAGTGCTTCGAGGAGAAAAGTACTTACTCGAAAATATATTTTCAAGAGCAAAATTTACCAAATTAGAGATGTGATTGACATGAAAATTATTTTGTGCTTACTAACGGTACATCGGAAGAACGCAAAAAATATTTAAAACATGAATTTTATTATGCAAAACGACAAAAAAACAGAGGTAGTTGATGTAGAAGATTTTTATTAATCCGGGATTTGTATGGAGGATGGCATTCAATGACAGCAACCATGAATAAAATTTTGATCCATACGGGACGTGTAATAGAAAAAAACCGCATTGGCCACTTTGGCCAGTTGTCGGAAAAAGCAACTGAAGCCATGAATAAGTATTTCAAGGCATACCGTCAAAAATTTCCACGGAAATTTTCAAAAGAACAATGTAATATTGATGTGTACACTAGACTTTTACTGACCGGATCCACTCATTGTGAGGCCAAAAAAGAGATCGCCTTTCTTCCTGAGACAATGGAGCTTTTGTTGCCTGCCGAAACATCAACTCGAAAAAGGCATGACATGTGAATGATGTTTAAAACCACGAAACCCTAAAAAGCAAAACATGATAGGTATTTCGTTGTTTTTATAGTCTTTAATTTATACTAGATATATTTTATGTAAGTTTTACTATGATGTGCTTTATTAATGTTTTTTTATTTCATATTTTTTGTGTTAGGTAATTTATTGTGTAAGAAATATATTTTTAGATCATTATTTTTGACAAAAAAAATCAATATAAAACAACGTTTTTATTTTTTTTCTGATTAAGACCGATCTGTACCCTAACTTAATCTTGGCCACCTAAATCGGTCCTAGCAACACCTGTGCTAGGTACAGTAGGTACTTTTAAAACTATAGTGTATTCAGAAAGTGAAGGTACTTGAAATATATGGACGTTCCTTTCTCTTGCTGCCAGACTCCAAAAAGCTCCTAGAGCATGTTTGTTTTCAACCAAATAGAGCATGGATAGATGCCATACGTAATTTATGAATTATAGTATAACTGATATGACACCAATTTTTGTGCTCAAATTCTAGATTTCCTTCAAACCTCATAAATTAAATTAAGCTTTAATGGTTAAATAAGCTTACTAATAATAGACACATAAGAGTATACATTGACCAATAGGTACAGTCAACTACTTACATTTTTGTTGAATACTTAATAATTTAATTTATAATTGTATACTTTTCTTATTCCAATGACATTAGTTGAAAAGGTGTACTGGTTTACTTGTCTGTTCTATCATTATTCTTTACCTATGTACACCGTGATTTCTAATAACCCGAAAGATTTTAACAGTGTGTTCCTGACCACATTTAGAAACTATAATGTCGTATAAACTTTTCTGGATATCGCCTAGTTTCAGGGTTATTACCAATTAAAAAAAAACATATTTTCTAATTGTAACTCGGTACAAAAGGTCTTTTTAACGGCGTTGGTGTCATTATGGAGAATAGTCTCACTAACTTCATTAATAGATGTCGAAAAGTGAGAAATAAAACCTTTTAAAAATGAGGTTTTTGTAAAAAAAAACCTTAACACTCATTGTAAGTGCTAGTTTTATGAATAACTTTTACTTTTTATGTTAAAATACATTCAAAAATTAAATAACACTTGAAAAAAAAATTAAAAAAAAATTTTTTTTTCGCCAAAAATGACAAAAGTCATATAATATTTTTTGTTTGTTTTTACATCAAAAATGCGTGGTTAAAATCTTTCGGGTTATTAGAGATCACGGTGTATATCAACTTAAATGTTTATGCCTTTGATTGTACCTACCCGAAATAGTACATTACGACACAAGTGCGAAAAACATGAATTTACGAGTTACGAATTTCCTTTTTGCACGTGTCTCGTACGACGTTTTTAGTACAGATGGCCCTCCGAAGTTTTGGACACTTCTCGCACTAGCGCGTAAAAACACAGCATCCGTACTAAAATATTTTTTAATTAACTAAATAAATTTTAATTTACCTACTAATAATACTAATAATCAAAATTAAATTGAACGAAAGGATTTTTTAGGAGATTGAGCGAATGCGAACCGTCGACACAAGTCCAGACGTCAGTAGCAAGGTGGAGGAGGGCAGCGAGCCTACGTCGAGCGAGCCGAGCGAGCCCGTGCCGAAGATCCCGCGCCCCGGTCTTAGCCAGTCGTTCCGCTCTATGAAGGACATGCTGTTCGGTAGATCGCTTTCGCTCAACTCCTTGGACAACAGGTAATCTAAATTTCATCAGGATAAAGCGTACTCGATTGTGACGAGCTCGGACGTGAGCGTCCAGGTGGAGGAAGGCAGCGACCCCATGTCGAACAAACCGAGCGAGCCCGTGCCGAAAATCAAGCTGCCGGGACACAGCTATTTGCTCCATTCTATGAAGGACAGGCTGCCCGGTAAATGGCTATCGTTCAACTCCTTCGACAACAGGTAATCTAATTTTCTTCAGGATAGAAACTAAGCTACCTCGCACTACATTATTTGGCGGTCTGGCGTTAGTCAGCCAGACGCGCCTCGAAACACAAAAACCTCGCTTCGCTGTATCTACAAACACCCAGCTCTGCTAAACTTTTTTAACCAGAGCTAAGTTATGCGAAGATAATATTAAATATTGGTTCATGAAAAACACGGCCTTCGTAACGTATGCGGAATGAAATCTGCACAAAGTTTAATATTATATTAAATAAATGATATCATTATTATTTTCTTGAACATGTACGTTTTTTAATATCGATTTTAACAAGTATTCATGCAAGATAAAAACTACTTGAATCCAAAGTGTATAACTTTAGTTTTATGATACTTTATCCATTGATGTCGAAAAAACAAATGTTAGCATTTTTCTTGCCTCTAATTTTATCTTCTGTAGGAAAACTTTTTAAATAAAAATCCTTTGCTCATTATATTTCATATTCTTGTTAATTGGTCTATTGATACTTACTTATTATGCTAAAAATATTTAATTGAAATTAGCTATAAGTCGTTCACCGTGACATCCGTTACTGAAAAAGCAGTGTTTTTTACACTTTTTGATCAAATGGCGAAGTCATATTTTCAAAGTTGTTTATTTTTATTTTCCGTGTTGATAGGCTTGCTCTTTGTTTATGTTTCGTAATGCCCATGGTTTGAGGATGTTTTTCATCAATTTTGTTGTCATATTTAGAAGTATTTCTGAGCTCCCTGTTCGATTTTGTGATTCGGGTTAACGTAATTTCCTTTATTCGAGCTCTTTCTGAAAAGTGGCTGTAGCCAAATTGTTACATTACACTAGGGTTTCTAATATCATTTATTGGAAACGAAAAGAATGCGAGATTTTTATAAAACAGTGTTTCAAATCTTGCCTTCTTCTAAAAAATCAGAATCATCGTCGATTTTGGCCGTAGCAAATGTGTCTTGTGGAAAATACCTGCAGTTGTGCGACATTGTTCTACTCAATTGGCCATAATTTCTAAAGAAAGATGCCAAACCCGACAAAACTATCCAATTTAACTAACAATTGTATACAAATTAATTTAGCATTGAGACACAAGTTAAATTTAATTTTTTTATTTTGTTTTTACTTGTTCAAAATTTGTGCAAATTTCACTCCGCATACGTTAATGCATCCTTGCTATCGTCGTATCTGGTGGAAACGCAGCCTTATTGTTGGTGGCCAATTAAGTATAACATGAAAAATGTAGATTTGATTTGTATTTATTTTATTGTAATGACATGACGGTTTTCATTACGTTCACACATAATACAATAATAGTGCTTCGGATAGACAATTAAGTGCGAAGAACACCAAGTACTCGTATCTCCATAGAATCCACCCCAAAATCCATAGGAAATTGAATTGAAGAGCCATCTTATTACAGGAACAGGAACCGTGTCAACTTCACGAATGATGGGTACTCTTCGGACCCGGCGCCGCCCCGCACCTTCGAGAACCTGATCGCGGAGCAGCAGCGGCGGCTGCGCGGCGCCGGCGTCGACACCGCGGGCCGGGGCTCCGTACGCGCCGCCCGCAGTATGCCGCAACTGAACACCAACGTGCAGGAAACACGCGGGTACTGTGATCCTTGGAATATTATTCTCCTACAAAAATACAGTCAACCAATGGGAATCCTAGGCCACTCAGGAATCATGTCACAGTGACGTTACAAATCAAATTGTACGAAACTACTTGTTATTTTGAAAAGGCAGCTGAAACCTTAGGGTGGCCTTAGGTTTCAGCTGTCTGAGTGTACTCTCTGAAACTTATTCCTATAATTATGTACCTACACAATAACTTTCTCAGGTATTTGTTATTATATAATCCTTAAAAGTTTTACCACTCTCAGATGTTTCTAGCTATTTGACACCAGAAACATTCCAGGTGATGCAGCAGGTCAGTATTGTGGCTTATGCTGGTCCCGTTTTTACCGATTATCACACTAAGCGTCGCTTTTGCAGTTGCACACTCAGACCACTAACAGAACATACCACCTACCTCCCCGACGACAACGTCAAAAGTACCTTATCTAAATGGTTTTAAACTATCCCGTTAGGAAAATCATAGAAGACTCAAATGCTTGGTTTCCTCTTTAAAACGTGATATGTTGAAATATTGGCAATAACTGAAACTTACTTTTTTGATCAAACAGTCATTGTGTAGGTACATACTTGTGTGTACTATAAATTATAAGAAAAGTAATGATGATCGTTATAGCGGACGCGTCACAGCTGGGCAACTGCCTGGCCAAAGGCCATGGGCGTACATCGCAGGCGCACCGACCAACCGCATGCGAGACCAGTTGCCTCCGGACGAAGACCTGCCTCCTGTCCCGCTGCCGGACTACACTGCTTTGCAATCTCACAGGAAAGCATGTGGGTACTTGTTAGTGATAACATTATGTTCATATTATTTTTGACTTGAACTTGATCTCATTCGATTACATTTTGTACCTAGTTAAGAACGGTATACTATTATAGCGCGTTAATAAATGGATTAGGAACGCTACTTCGTTAATATTTAGAACTTTACTTAGGTATAGGTACTTTTCAAATTTGGCTGGACAGAAACCTTACCTATTACGACTACTTTTCCTTATCTACCCATAGTTAGTGGACTGATAATAGTTGTAGCTATATTACTCAGCTTTAATGTGTATTCTGTTCCATGCATCAAACCAGCGGAATCTAATGGGTACGTTATATAACTCGATTAAGTATACATTTCGTATAATTTAGGCACTTTCGAGTCTCGTGTCTTCGCCTAGGATACTTATCTTCGCCTAGTGTAAAAAGTTGAAGATTCCGCATTAATTTTAGAGTAGAGTGGACAATAGTTATTTTCAAAAACATGTAGGTTGCTACATGATAGTCTGCTCTAAAAATAAGCCGGGAATTTCATCTTTTCACACTAGGCGAAGATAGGTATTCCAGGCGAAGACACGAGACTCGACGTAAATATCTACTTTTAAGCTTGGTCCTTGTTACAGCTGTGCACCGGGCGGCGTCGAGTCTAAGTTCACTAACACACAAGAAGGACTACACTAACTCCAAATCCTCTCATCGTGAGTATAGTGTATATTAAATGACAGCTAGTTGAGCTAGTAGGCGCGTGACCAGCACTAAAATGCTTTGTTGTGCCAGCAGCGACGACACGAGTTGATGTGTTGTACTAGAGAAGGAGTCAGCCAGCGAGGACCGAATACCAAAATTAATGAAGTCGTCATTCTGCATCCATGGGCGTATATTACATTAATTCATTCAGTGCGTTGCACTTACAGCGAATTCAATATTGTAGTTTTACCTAATTATTATCAACATGTATTGAGAATTTAGAAGATTTCAGATTCATCCATATATACCTATGTATACTTTTAGTAATTAAGATATTAAGACTACATTGTCTCAAATTCGTAGTCAT
>JALPQI010015431.1:0-33901 GCA_025490895.1 Thaumatotibia leucotreta
CCCATCTTAGCCTTAAAACAGTTCTTAAACTCCGCCTCACTTAGCAAAACAAGTATCTTCAAAGCGAGTGTAAAACGGAAATATCGAGATCGGAACGAAATGCGTCGCTCATATAAAGTTGCACAAACACTCAGTACCGGCTGCGAACAACCCGCCGACCGGATGCTCAGTGATGAGAAAACCGGATATCCGCCTGAAATAGTACCAAGAGACTTGATCTTCCGTTTTTTGTTTGCAGAAGAATGAAACATCATTAAATTGATAAACAAAAGAAACTGGGTTAATTGGGGTAAGTACCTACAACAAGTCGACATTTATCGATAAGTTGACCGGTTTGATTATTTCTCATTCTAAGCGATTTTGGAACCATAATTATTTGTGTTTGAAACAAACAATAGGTACTTTTAAGTGGGAATTTGCATACATTACTTATCATATAGGTATTGACGCCAACTGACTGTGAAAACTTTCAGTTGATAACCTCTGCAGATATAGACTTCATGAGTGCTATATGAGAGATACCCAACGAAGAAGTTGTGATCTAAAATGATTGATCCGAAAGTTATTAAAATTATAATTACGTTACGAAGATTTTAGCACATTTTTAATTTTGATGTCAGTCAAAACTTTATTAAATTACGAAGGACGTTCCAGGTTAATTACACGCCAGGTAGGGGAAAACGACCGTGATGAATATTTAATACGTCAACCCGAGAGGTAATGCTTTGTCGCCGCAGATTTTGCCCTTCAAAACATTTTTTTTACGTTTTCTGTCAAATTAAACAGAAGTGATTATCTCGAGGGCAAATCTTTCGGGAATTGATTCCTGCGGCAAATATGTCCTTTCAAGGTACCTCGTAGCTCTCAGCGTAGGTGGTTTTCATTGAAGTATTTAAGTATAATTTCGAATATAATTAATCTTTGAAATCAAAGAAAGCCTTAATTTAATATACGTAATTATGAGGATGGGTGGATGAAAAATTAGGTAATAGAATAGAATGGGCACAACTATTTTCAGTAACTGCGCAGAGGAACCCTCTCCTTTGCCATGAATGACTGGCAGATATCGTCGCAGACAGGGTAGCTTCTGCCTGGCACGCACTACAGCCTCAAGAATACCTCATGCTCCATGCGTGCGAGTTCTGCATACTTTACATATAAATTTTCAAAATTATAAAGTCTAATATCGCATTCGTAGTGAATGCGTCACGCATACAGTGTGTTACCATGAGCCAGGCTTTTACGAAAATGGGTAATAATACGCATTACTGGCAATCGTTTTCGAGTATTAAGAGTTGACAAATATTTAAATTAACTGAACAATTATTTTAATTTCGTTCGAACGATCAATGTAACGCGTGTACTGCTTAGTTGTCAAACGTTGCAAGTGGCTGCGATCTGTCATTGTCAAGTGCCAATTAACGATTTATTTTGAAGTACATTGCTTCTCAATTAACTTTTCTTAGAAAGTTAATTACTTTTAAAATTAGGATTTTTAAACAAATAATGCACATGGTTTGGCTAAGAATCTGCATCTCAATCCTCGGTTCAAATAAAAGCCTGGCTCATGTTAACACACTGTATATTTGTTATTATAGAAATATACATACATTGTAATGACATTCAATGAATTCATCGTGTCTTAGTATATTACTAACGTTATTTCTATATTTTCCCTTTCTTTAGTTGAAGCATATTCAGTCTTGTAATAATTATTGAAAACCGGCCAAGTGCGAGTCGGACTCGCGCGCAAAGGGTTCCGTACCATTATCAATTTATTATTAAAAAAATACAGTTAAATCAACCTACCTCAAAAACTATAGGAGATAATTTAATCAAACCAAAAATCATTGATAGAGTTTATTAATGTGCATAACATATATTTTTTTCAGAATTTTATATTGCGTAGTTTAAAAAATAGAGGGGGGGGGACACATTTTTCAGACTTTGAGAGCTGATATCTCGAAAACGATTTGCTTAAATAAAAATTTGATGTATAAACCTTCATATAATTTTCAAAGACCTTTCTATTACGTAATATCCCACACGCTTATGTACAACTAAAAAAAAAATTCTATCCCTCAGTTACATGTATGGAGGGCCCCCACCCCAGTGGTTTTTTTTTACAATTTAGTATCATAATCCTGTAACGGTTCATACAACACATATCCTTACCAAATTTCGTTACTGTAGCATTTATAGTTTCCGAGTAAATCGGCTGTGACAGACGGACAGACGGACAGACGGACATGACGAATCTATAAGGGTTCCGTTTTTGCCATTTTGGCTACGGAACCCTAAAAATGTGCGTAACTAGGGCGTTTGAAGATAATGTGCGTATTAACATTTTGAAATGAAATGAAATAAAATTTATTTACGATAAGCACAATGAACATATACACATCTTACAAATAAGCACACAATAACAGCTTGCTATAAAAGGCATGGCAAGGTTTGCCATTTTCATCTATAGGTACTACTATATATGTACGAACTAGTTATACATATTTCGCTTCTAGATGAATGATCATCAGCGATCGATAAGCATTGTAAATGCAAAGCCAGTCTGTACTCGGCTGAAAGACGACCATTCTCGCCCGAATTCTAAGTGAACATGAGCATATTCAGGCAGGGACGCAGCACCAATGCCAATGGCATATAGCAATGCATATCATTTTCAGCTGTTGAAAACTAAATATAAACTGTCTTGCACGTAGACATTTTTCGTTCTTGGGAACGATTTGTTTTTACATTTACTATTCTGCAAAACTGCGCTTCGTTATCGGCGGTTAAACCTATACTTAAATGGGATCCAAAACACAGTATATGCTGTAGGTATATAAATACCAATATTTACTTGTATATATGGCATTCGTAACTTCCATATTTTGTTAATAAGACACATTTAAACAACTTTTGACTATTTAAGCACGATTAAGCGAAACCTAATCACACGCTGCTGTACCAATTACGTTGAACTGTAAAGCTCAGATAGCTCAAATAATGAAACCTTTTTTGGGAAAGGCTTCCTTACAAATGAAATCCACTCATCTTTCACTTATATTTTATACGTTTTCGAGGCTATTCTTCGTTTAGTCTCATGTTAGCTGCATAACTTTGGATTGTGCAAGTGAACCAAAAGAAGATTTTTGATTACGTAAGATTTATTTACAATAAATAATTTGTATAATCGGACACCAGGCCCCTAAATATTCCACAAAACTTTACAAGCGTACAATTCTACAAAATTTACAACTTTTTGTATGGGAATTTATACAATTTTGTAGAATAGTACGCTTGTAAAGTTTTGTGGTATAGGCGGCTTTTGAATTTTCACACAGATGGCTTTTGAATTTTCTGGACGACAAAGATTGTGAGAGTTATAGCCAAAGGGAAGGTAAATAATATCGCACAGGACGCTCTTCGGTCCCACTACCTTTAGACAAAATCTATGATGATAACTGACAAGCATATTACCGCTTTGTATGGCAGTCGACTTTGACCGAATTCTCTTAATTACAACTTTTCGGAAGGTAACTCAAATTAGCATGCATCAAAGAGTTGCGCCTAATGAGCCAGGCTGGCAGCCGAGGTGAAATTTAAACGAAACTGTAGAGTGAGCCCGAACGACGTAATTACCACTTCTATGCTTTGTAAAAGCCTCTCAAGACTTAATTAGGCTTGAATTATATGGATGACTTTATTAATATTTTAATTTTCTCCTTCCGAGATTATGCTAGTGTCAGATAATTTACATTCAAGTGTTATGTGCAAAGGCCGTAGTAGCGTAGCATAATAAGAGAAAGAAGATTCATTTTCAGATTTTAAGCCGAGTTTATTGCTGGTGAAGTATTTTTGGTTACTTAATAGTGCAATAAGACTAAGGGCTGATTTTTCAATCCCCAAATAAATCTAACCGTTAGTTAAAATTATCAACATCCTTTTCAGAAATCATCAGTCAAAAAAGAACAGGGCTAACATTTATTTGACAGGTACTGTTAACTGGGGATTGAAAAATCAGTCCTAAGATGTTTAGAAAATTGACTGTAAACTATATGATTCTGATTAAAATTGGATATTACAATCCATAAACACACAAATAACGAATGTCTTTTGCATATAATTTAAATATTGTTATTTTTCTAAAAACGAATAATAATATTTCAGTCAACTATTATAACATAAAGTATCTTAGTAAAACGTACTTATAAGGATACATCGTTATTTTCTTTGCGTGTCGACAAAAAGGTTAATAGATTCTACTGCCTCTTCAACAAAGCATATTGTAACTTATACCGTAAACTGGGGTTACTTTGAACTTTGGGGTTACATTGATAAAAACTTCTTTTATTTTTTAATAGCGAATATCTTCCGTTACCAAACGCATTTGTATATAATTTTTTTTTAAGTCTGGCAAAACGATAGTTATCCTTATTAATTGTTTAGACACTTTAAATGAGTACGGTCGTTAGAATAGCGTATCACGTGTGCATAAAATAACTTCTAAGCTAACAATAAGTTTTTTTATAATATATCGGGGTTATTTTGATCACAAATATTTGATCAAAATAACCCCAAAACGACGTAAATTGTTGTAACTTTTGATACCGCGAACGGATTTATTTATTTTCTTAGGATAAATTACTCCTGTAAGGGTTTACATTCAAGTACCCTAAAAAAACATAAGGTATCAAAGTAACCCCAATGTCAGTTTAACTTTGATCACAACGTTTTATATATCTATCTTCATACATTTTTAAAGTATCGTTTCAAATTTTTTTACCGAGAAAGATAACAAAAAGTTGATGTTACTATTTTATTTTTGGATTTTTTTACGCCTAATTTTAGAAGATATTGAAGTTTAAACTTTAAAATTGATCAATGTAACCCCAGTTTACGGTACCCAAGATTGAATTTTCCAACAGTTGAATTAAATAATTTTATCCAAATAAAGTCTTCTTGAAAACGCTAAGCCATTTACCGCTACGATTAACATTCGCTTTTGATCACCCCCGCGGGGCCGAGTAGCGCGGAAATATTATTTTCCTTTTCTTGCAGCTACTGGTATCTTTATAAGTTATAATAAACGTTAAATTCAATATTATATATGCCGTTAATACATAGTCAATAATGAATGTTAAATACCTATGTTACTCAAGTTATTTCATTATTTATCTAGCTGATAGTACTGTACGGTCCACGGGAAAAATCATAAGCATAGAGGCTGCTGCGGGGTTAAAATTATGAGTTACATGTAATATAATGAGGCTTAATGAATACATTATCAAGTATCGATATACAGTTGTAGTCCTACTTTCGAATTCAAAAAACACGCCGAGAGCTACACATTTGCTCGTTTTTACTTCAGCTGCTGAAGTTTTTCGCCTGCGGGATCGGAATGAATCTGTCTCGTTGAAGATACAGAAATATCCGGGGCCAATTTTCATCAGTTCCAAGTTGCTATCTCAAGTTCAGTGGACTTTCAAGTCGCATCTATATTTTAGACATTTTATTGTATTATACTAATGCATTTCGATCAGTGATCTTGCATCGATCGCGTTTTTATGATATATTTCACTTGTTCGAGGTAAAATAAGTATTTGTAATACAATAATTACGTAGACTTACTTCATCTCGAGTTGATTTAAAAAAATCAGAATAGTAATTCAATTGCACGCAAATGTACTCCAAATTACAAAACATAATTATAACTCAAATAATGTAAAAAAACAATAAGAACAAACAAAATAATACTTAAATGTCAAAAACACCAACAGATCTTCTGATTGTTATTGATGTAATTTTTTTTTCTAAATATTCATTTGTGATTTAATTATCAATTACAAGACCTGATGATGAAATAACTGCAACAAATAACTCATTTTCTAGGTACATACTCCTATTTTTACTTTGTTATTTACTTGTTGTTAATTATCAGTAATCCCTACTTAAGCATAAACATCAAGGGGACGTTCACGAAGGAATATCATTTAGTCCATCGGATGGCTCATCAAACGGTTATTACCGGCACTTTGATTAACAAAACCAATCCGCAAATTCCTTCTGAGGCCATTATCTCAGTGAAACTTGTAAAGGTGGTGACACAGCGCTAAAATAAGGTATCTGTATAGGTGTGCTTGTGATTACAAACCCCGGATGACGGGAACAAAAATGCGTTTGTCACTAGTGCTTAGTTAAATATCGACTATTCTATCGACATCCATACCAAAATTTTATGAATTAGAAATTTATTGATCAACAGTAATTTATGCAACCGTACGTAATCAGAGGCATTGCGATCTAAAATTGATAAACTATAATATATCAACAATACCTAGCACCATATGACAGTTACAAAACCAAAATTAAAGCCTAAAAAGCAGCTTGAATGTCGTTCAGAAATTCAAAGTGTACTTGTTTAGATTACTTTTACATCGTCAAGGCGAAATTATTTACAAAAAATATCATATTGTGTTGACATATTAAAAATCTTATATATTTTTGATATCTGGATAAGAAGTGGAACTACTAGGGAAACATAATTAGCATAATCTATAAATTTCAAATTAAAAAATCGTTCATATGGATGTCGATATTTAACTAAGCACTAGTGACAAACGCATTTTTGCTCCCGTCGTCCGGGGTTTAGACTGATTAAACAGTGTGAGAAATTAATTTGTGTGCAATGGTTACAATAGTAGTTTTTTATCCGTAAGGTTTTTCTTCATTGGTGGATATAAAAGTTGATGGTGTTAGTGTCAGAGTTATTTTGTAATATTATTTCATGGTCAATTTTAGAACAATAATTATACTTTCACCAAATGTAATAAGCAAAAAGCTTGATCAGCTGTTATTTATGACGATTCATAAACAACTCCATGTATTAAGTAGGTACCTGCTAAATAATACAATTATTTGGCTACCTTCGATCTGGCGTGATATTTTTGATACAATATGAAGTCGGTACGGTTAATCATTCTTAAGCGCAGGTGCAAACTTTAAAGGGCAATGCAAAATAAGTACCTACTACAGTTTTATCGTTCACGATATTTTATTAAAATAATCTGATATGCTGATTAACCATAAACTGTAAAAAAGCGTATTCTAAATTATTATAAGCCACACGAATGAAGGAACTTGTTAAACAAACACCATTAACTTGCCAAACTCGAAATTCCTTTATAAGCCTAAAAGTGGATCATGTCTTGGGTATTCAATTCACTTCAAGATACTCGAATACCTATTATCAAAACTTAATTAAACTACATAGATTGTTATGACGTGGCCATAAAATCCCCATGGAACGCGATTTACTAGCTTTTGTTGTAGTTGCGGCCTGAAACGCCGCGCCCTGGGAAATTACACGTGAAAGGAAATACGAAAACGAGGACAAGACGTCTTCTGGGCTGGCGCAAGTGAGGTGACGCGGCGTTTATTTTCAGCTTTTGTGTCAAAATCAAACTAGTGTGCTACTGGCGTGGACTGCATGGGTTTGTAAATGATGCGAAAAATTGATGTGGAATTTATATTTTAGCACACATAATCGCAATATGTTTACACATGACACGTCTGCCACGGAAATGTATATTGTCAAATAAGAAAAGATATAATTCAAAATAGTGTCATTCAGACCCAGCCAGTCGCCAAACTATTTTCATATCCAAGTAGACCGCACAAACACTTTTTAAATTGTCATACTCGTCAAAACTATAAAATATTATTCCCGAGCGTCACTGGCTTTTTTAGGCGAAAGAGGTTTAGTAGTAGTAGTAGTAGTAGTAGTAGTAAGTCTATTCAAATTATAATATTTTGGACAAGATTCCCAATTATAATTGATAACTCTCAATTTTAAACTCGACAGATAGTCATACAAATAAACTAATCGTGTAGATTTGTACAAACGAGCAAACTTAACAATGTTTTGAGAAGTTGCAATTTTGAAAAAAAAAATCCGTCCTTGCAACTAACAATCATACGTATCCTATAAGAAAATTAGCTCAACTCCGTAAGTCTATAACTTGGACTTTGAATGGCGTTATGATTAAATCTACGGTCACCCCTTTTCAATTAATCCATGAATGAGTAAAGATCTTTTTCACTGCCGTAAATTGACATTTTCGCTAAATATCTCGTTTGATTGCCCTTTTATCGCTGAGAGAATACATCAATTGATGATATTTTTATTTGTACTTTCATACAAGTATATAAATGTATTAAGCGGGGAGTAATAAATATATATAAAATAAGTAAAAAACAGTTTTAAGTTAAACGGTTTTTATTGCACCAAAAACTAGAAAATAAAAAATTATTGTATCTAACCTTAGATGCTACTTTCTATAGATTACTCACGTGAAACTATTATCACTGTAGTCTTCCCAAGTCGGATGCTGAAAGCCACGTTTAGCCGCTATGTCAGTGGATTAAGCGTTAATCGAAAACTTTTACCAAACTAAAATAAAAACGTGGGGCGTACGCAATTGTGATTAAGTCACTATATATTTAACAACACACATAGAAATCAAGACAAGAATAGTGTAATAAGTTTTGTTCTGGCCTTGATAAAAGTTATTTACCTCTGTAGAAGTGATGGAACAGATGGATGATTAATTGCAAAATTAAAGCAACAATTACATATTTTGAACTTGTACGTTTCTTTATAATAACGCCCCACGTTTTTATTTTAGTTTGGTAAAAGTTTCCGATTAGGTAACGCTTAATCCACTGACATAGAGGCTAAACGTGGCTTTCAGCATCCGACTTGGGAAGACTACAGTGATAATAGTTTCACGTGAGTAATCTATAGAAAGTAGCATCTAAGGTTAGATACAATAATTTTTTATTTTCTAGTTTTTGGTGCAATAAAAACCGTTTAACTTAAAACTGTTTTTTACTTATTTTATTTTCAAGTTTTTAGTGCAATTGTTAAGAAAATTTCCGATACTAAGTATACCTACTTATTCTAGATCAAAGATGTTGTTTACAATATGTAATACCAATTATGCATGCTAAGTAGCGCTTATACTCAAGAATCACGACACATATGTAAACGTAATGGACATTATTTTATGGGTAACGGGGAGGCGAATCCCTGCTGAATAGATATTTTTAGAAATCCGACACTAAAAAAATGGTATTAAATATCTCGATCGACAAATGAAAACCAAAGGCTGGGCGTGGTTAATGTACCTAAGCTTGAATGCCCGAAGTGTCTCAAATGGACGTGTTATTCATACAATAAGTACCTTAGATAGCAGAGATCCGACAATAAGGAATATATAAATCAATTTGGTTTATTGAGAAAATAAAGTTAAAATTTTTATGTTGTACACAATATACAAGTCGAATTTTGAGACTATAAAATATAAACTCGTTCTCTCAGTCGACCAACCGGAGGACCGCAGGTCTGACGGAATCATCTGGATCTATCTATCTATCAGATGGAAGGCCGCAGGCCCGACCCCTACGAGAATCACTCACGGTGTCACTCTATCAGCTGGAGGGCCGCAGGCCCGACGGCTCTCCCTACGCGATTCACTCTATCAGCTGGAGGGCTGCAGGCCCGACGGCTCTCCCTACGCAATCCACTCACGCTGTCACTATCAGCTGGAGGGCCGCAGGCCCGACGGCTCACCCTACGCGATCCACTCACGCTGTCACTCTATCAGCTGGAGGGCCGCACGCCCGACAGCTCTCCCTACGCGATCCACTCACGCTGTCACTATCAGATGGAGAGCCGCAGGCCCGACGGCTCACCCTACGCGATCCACTCACCCTGTCACTCTATAAGCTGGAGGGCCGCAGGCCCGACGGCTCGCCCTCCGCGATCCAATCAAGCTGTCACTCTATCAGCTGGAGGGCCGCAGGCCCGACGGCTCTCCTTACGCGATCCACTCACGCTGTCACTATCAGCTGGAGGGTCGCAGGCCCGACGCCTCACCCTGCGCGATCTACTCACGCTGTCACTCTATCAGCTGGAAGGCCGCAGGCCCGACAGCTCTCCCTACGCGATCTACTCACGCTGTCACTCTATCAGCTGGAGGGCCGCAGGCCCGACGGCTCGCCCTACGCAATTCACTCACGCTGTCCCTATCAGCTGGAGGGCCGCAGGCTCGACGGCTCTCCCTACGCGATCCACTCACGCTGTCACTCTATCAGCAGGAGGACTGCAGGCCCCACGGTCCGCCCTACGCAAACCACTCACGCTGTCACTCTATCAGCCAGAGGTCCGCAGGTCCGACGGCTCGCCCTACGCGATCCACTTACGCTGTCACCCTATCAGCCGTGACCCTATGAGTCTATCAGCCGGAGGGCCGCAGTAATGACATACGGTGCTAAACCGTGGTCGTGTACAATGGGCCTCATAAGAAGGCTCAAAGTCACCCAAAGGGCAATGGAGAGGCCTATGCTAAGAGTCTCTCTGCGAGATCGGATGACAAATGTGACCATTCGCAGCAGAACCAACGTAACCGATATAGCTCTTCGAATCGCTAAACTGAAGTAGGTGGGGCTCGTCGCGCGTGGAACCGATGGCCGTTGGGGCGGTAAGGTTCTTGAGTGGCGGTCACGTACCGGAAGGCGCAGCGTAGGTAGACCCCCCACAAGGTGGACTCACGACCTGGTGAAAGTCGCTGGATACGGGTGGCACGGGGCCGGTTCTTGTAGTAAACTTTGGGGGAGGCCTATATTCACCAGTGAACGTCTTTCAGCTGATATGATGATGATTATGATAATTGGATCCGTATATTTTTACCAAATATCTAAAGCAGTACTTCAAAATCTACATATCGCTAAACCTAGCGGTTGTGGCAGGCAGTAACACTGGAGTATCAGATTTGAGGAGTTGGATGTTAGTTTACGTTAGTTAAATTTGCGTGTTTCTTTTCTACCTATACTTCATATCTAAAGAACTTCTTTAAAATCAAGATATCGATAGAAGATAAACCTTGCGGTTATTGTGGGCAGTACTGCAGCATCAGGAGTGAGGAGTTGGAAGTCAAAATCAGGCTGTTAGTATTTGATTATGCCAATCATACTATACTTTCATTTTCACGTGTCTAACACTCTCGGTTAAGGTAGGCAGTACGTCTGCAGCATCAGGCTTTGAGGATACAAGGATAAAAATATTATAATATTGCATTGTCATGGGGACTTGATAAGAGTTCCAAATTTTATTGATTTCGGTGCAGTAGAATTGGTCGAAAAATCGATCACAAGATTTGAAGCATCGACGACAGTTGATACGCGGTGGAGTTAATAAAAACCGTTTAAAAATATAGTATTTGAAGGTTGTATTGATACCACATTAATTAGGGGTCTCCGGAAACACGGGGGGATTAAACCGTCCTTAAAAAATCAAAGCCTTCATTACGCAACTAATGAGTGTATCGTCCCCTTTATGAAAGCAAATACAAATGTATTACCGTAAAAAGGTTCGCTTCCTCATCTGATCAAGTATTCCGGACTACAGTCAAAGCCAAATAAAGGTTTGCATATTTAGAATACACGATAGATAGAAAATACGATGTGACTACTTGTGAAATTAATTTAAGTCGCGTCGGGAACCAGTCGGGGTGGTTTGGATGGGTAGTTACTTCTCTTTTTTTAGGTTTAATTTTATTTAAGTTAATTTTTAATATTACTTTTGCTAATTTATTTTTAAAGATTTAGTTTGTAGGTAGTTAATATTATTCTTAAGTAGTTATTGTTTTTTTAATATACTTGTTTATACATAAAAAATACAATAAAATGTTTGTGATTTACCTAGACTAGTTAAATCTATTGTTCGGTGAACTGAACACCGACCTCAAAATTTATAGATTATTGCTAACATAAAATAAAATTTAAGTAGGTGTAATTTGTCTACCTAAAATCTATTTAGAATCTCAAGTGGTAGGTAATTATATTACTTCCTTAGGTTGAAGTACCTGCTATTTACATACCTATATCAAATCCTTTATAAATAACTTTGTCTTTTGCTGCAAAACATCTACTGCAGTTGTAACCCCAAAATCTCAATATAACCTTATGTAATACATACTTTATAATACATACCACGAATATGCAACGCACCAAACTACCGAGCAGTCCTCAATTTACATACTGTAACAGATTCTTGATGACCACTCGGTCTTAGGGGCTGGCAGGTGAATAGACGAGGTGTATTCAGTACGTATCTGCATGGAGCAAGATGAATCGCCTCAATATATCCACTCAGTCTGAGCTAGATCGTTATCTCGACATTAAGTGAAACTTCATTCGCTGGAACTTGATGTATTTCGTATTTGAGAAGTTTCTCAAATGACGATTTGATTAAGCATGAGTGGTTTAAGTAATGCTTGATTCTGCTTAAGTTCTTACGTACATTAGGATTCATCAATTATATAACCGGATACAGATCGCGCATGGTGCAGAAAAAAAGATTGCTGATCATATTTCGACCTATTAAGAGGGTCTTTGTCCGGAGCAGTCTCAGTCAGAGCCCGACGTGTAGATACTCACGTCGTCCAGAGCACCCTTTTAATGGGTCGAAACAGGTCGGGAAATCCAACATATTTATATATTTGATTACACGGTTTAACTTTAAAAAGCTGTATCGGTAGGAAGAAAATCAATGAAATACATAATTATGTAAGGTACCTAAAGAAAACTTTCACAGCTTAAAAATTAAACCCGTATAAAATGCACAAGTACATACCAATGACGTACAATTTTAGATAGTTGTAATTCAAGATTAGTAAAGCCACAACTGTTACTTCTGTTTTTTTACCGTTTTGTCCGAAGATAGAACAGTCATAACATCGATGCAATGACAAGGGATCAAGTTGGGGGATCTTTTATGACTTTCGTAATAAAAGAAAAGCCTATTAGCAAAGTTTTCTGTCTTGGGCGACAGAGAGTGGCGACCCTGATCGCGATCCAATTGTTAACTCTGGTGGCTTATGAAGGCATTTTGTAATTGTCTTGCTTCGAATCACTTTCGCGCTTGTACATATATGTAGATGTTAAAACGTAATAGCAACGTCAGCAAACGATAAAACCGGGGACCGTCACAAGCCTACCTGGTTTTAGTAATTTCGGTTTTAATAAATCAGGAGACATAACATTTTCGGCCAAGTAATTATTACACCTTCCATATTTAGGTATGGCAGCATATTATGTACACTATCGCTCAAATGTAATACATCATATACAGGGTGCTCGAAACCTTGACGTCAAAAATTTTTTTTTAGGTTTCCTACGTCATGGGCTATCAGAATATACCCCATAAATATTAGCCGATTTTTTGTACTTTTCGAGTTATAAATTTTTGAAGATTTTTTTTTGAGAAATTCTGGAATGAAGAAATTTATTGATTAAAAAAAACTATTGGGTTTTTTTAATATTTTCTTTTTATATAAGTATTACTACAAATAAAACATTTACTGACAAAAAAATTAGCGTCCACACTTTGATAAAAGTAGGATAAAAATACCAAATTCAAAATTTTACGTTAAAAACGCATCAAAATAGCATTAATGTACGTAAATAAAAAAATAAAACATATCCTAAGGATGTTTGGTAATCTAAAGACTGCCCTAGACCTTAAATCTTCGTAAAATAAAAAAAAAGTGATACTTAAAGATGAGGATTTTTCGGAGTAGTCGGTCAAATAAACTAAAAAAGCAGCTTCTAATTTTTTTATTTAAAAATAAAGTAAAATTTCGTCTGTTTTGTTGTTCTTATCAATAAACAAAAACAGGAAATACCAAGAAACTCAATTTGTGTAGTTATTGAATCAATTTTTTACTACTTTAAAATTTTAAGCTTTTTTAAGTTTATTTAACCGACTGCTCCGAAAAACCCTCATCATTAAGTATCATTTTTTTTTGCTTTTACAAAGGCTCAAGCTCTAGGGCGGTCTTTAGAATACGAAAATTCCTTGGGATATGTTTTATTTTTTTATTTACGTACATTAATGCTATTTTGATGCGTTTTTAGCGTAAAATTTTGAATTTGGTATTTTTTTATCCTACTTGTATCAAAGAGAGGACGCTAATTTTTTTGTCAGTAAATGCTTTATTTGCATTAATACTTTTACAAAAAGAAACTAGTTAAAAAACCCAAAAGTTTTTTTTTTTATTAATAAATTTCTTAATTCCAGAATTTCTCAAAATTTTCAACTCGAAAATTCATAACTCGAAAACTACAAAAAATCGGCTAACATACATGGGGTATATTCTGATAGCTCATGACGTGAGGAATATAAAACAAATTTTTTGACGTCAAGGTTTGAACCACCCTGTATATATTTCATAGGTAGTTGTAATTAAGCAGTATTCTTTGTAACATTGAAGAATAACCATTTAAGTATAAAAGTTGACTTATTAGCAGACGTATAAAAATAATAGTAGAGTAATGTGCCGAATTCATCAATACGAATAGTCTACTGTGTGTCTTCTTATATAAATCACTTTCGAAAGTTAAGTCTTTAAATTTTAATGCTTTTGATCCCTGAGCTGTAGTGTACGTATGCACGACTATGTATTTACTAAGAGTATGTGTATTTGCTTTTTAATGTCAATATTTTTTTGAATGGCGACAACATCATATGTTTTGTACCCACACTCAAATAAATTGCAATAAATCTATCTCCAAAAGTGTATTCCAGATTAAATGGAATGCCAACTATGTCAGAAAAAAGAGGGATGACATAATTGCGATCACCGGCAGCTACGCGACTGAATGCCGTCGTGACGAGCTGATGGCTCTGAAAGCGTACCACTGTGCCTCCCTTTTGATGAAAACCATGATTACACCGTACATATGTAAGTACTTGCATAGGCGCGCGGGGTCACAGATCCATGGTTAATAGAATCGACAAGGTTCGTGCTGAAACTATTAGATCTCATAGTACTCATCGATCGGGTATTCGATTCAACTTTTACTTATGTCGTGATCTACCAACACCTGAACCTATTAATTTGAGAAAGTTTGATTCAGTTTTATAACAAAGTGTTGCCGTCTTTCAATTCTACCGTTCGTTTTTAGGTACCGAGGATTTTGTCCAACTTTGACCAGTTTTAAGGTATTATTCCTAAGCTGGTACAACTTATACAGATAGACCTATTAAATAAACTTATTTTCAGAAATTAAACTAAGAATATGTTATAATTAGAGATCGGATTTTTGTGCGACATCTCATACTAAATGTCATCAAAATGACGTAAGTCACTGAGAATGTCGCAAATCCATCCGATCTCTGATTATAATTTAGCGTCCAAGATTATTCGGATCTGGTCAGTCCATCGGATTCATTTGCACTCAACTACAACTCGATGCATTTACATGTGGAAGACCGTCTACGGGACCTCTGAAATATTTTTCTCCAAACCCACATCTCTAGCGCATCAACGCGTTGGGGATAAGTTTTTTTAAACGGCCATTTCTCCGATGTCACATGGAGGAAATATGGTACAACTATATTTCTTAAAACTATTGCTATATAGTATATTATGCCTATTATAAGGCTAAAAAAAAGGGTTAGGGAGTAGATGCCCCGAGCATTTTTTGAACTAATAATGTTACAACGTAGCATACTATACTTTTTCTACGACTATTTAAGTGGAAAAGCATCCACAGAACTTAAATAATATAATTTATTACTGAGAGCTACGTAACCATTCCAATTGTCACCAATAAAATTAAACACATAATATTAAAATATACTTAAACATAAATGTGGTATAAGTATCTAGTTACTTTCATGATAATTGATAAGTAAGTTATAACTCACACCTACCGGCATTCCCTAGAGTACCTAATCTGATCTTATTACAACTTGTCCACTGTCAGAATTCTGTTGAATCTTGAAATTTTAATGCATTTTACAATACAATATGTTGCCGACTGGTTAAAGAGAACCTTGTCAGCCACCATTAAAAGTAAAAAAAGACAATAATATTAATCAAGGAATATTAATAAAAACAATGCTATTAAACCTATAATGTACCTACTAGATTTTGTGACAAATATAATCCACATGAGTAACTTTGTATGGAATGTGCTAGTTTGCCCATTATATAAATGTACAGAAACTATGTAAATTACTTAAAGTTCTCCGCAAACCTCACTTATTTGGGAGTTAAGTTAATTTTGTACGAAGCCAAATCCAATCGCCAAGCAATTAAATGGTACAACAGCGAGGGAATGTAACTTTGTATGTCAACCTAAAAAGGGTTAATTTGAAAAGCTTTTCGCTCTACCAATTTGATGAACAAGATATAAGTAAGTAATACGTTAGTATGTGTACGAATAAACACGATGAAGATACTTGTTAGAAAAAGCACACCGATTTTCTCATAGAAGACATTTCGTTTTAATATACTCATAACAAACGGACACCTTTGAAGATGTCACCAAAATAAAAGCTCACGACGTATCTCATTCATGTTTGATATATCTACGTACTTACCTACTGGCGTCGCTACATCATTTTTAAATTACAGTTGAATTTAATTTAGTCAGAAAATTTATAATTCGTCAAATTAATTGTTTAACCAACGTCATTTCCAGTAATATTTAGAGCATCACATACTTGCAGGGCTGGCGGGCTTTTGTATCGTACGAGTATGTATTCTGCTATGGGCTAAATAAAAACTAGGCGCTCTGTATTGCGAATATTAAACCGCATGCTCTAGTGCATGTTTGCTTAATTGCTCTTAAAAAACACATATGTTTCCAGCACATCACTACAGAAAGCTGAAGCTTAAGCATTTTTAATTATATGGAAATCTCTTGCGACTTTCGTGTTCTGTTTGAAAGAGAACACAGTTATTTTTAATGAAACATACATATAATGCAGAAGGTTAATTCCTTGGCAAATATTTGATGTAATAATATAATTTAATATAAAATCTACTTTGGTCTCCGTATTTTGTGCGTATGTAGGTATATTGTATATTTTAAATAAACTAAACAGGCAATGCCTGCGAGACAGGCATTGCCTAGTGCAGGTGTCACCGATAATCGGTTCATTTGGATATTCGTCTCTTCAACAGTGTTCCATTACTATAATTTTGTTCAATCTTGTTTATATTAAGTCTCACTGTCACTGTTTCAATAAACTATTTATTATAAAAAAAAAATATTAAAAAAAACAACGATTCATACTCCTCTCACAGGAGCGGATAACTAAATATTTTAACTATATATTTGTGTAAGACAATTGTTGAGTAGCTGCCGCGCGTTCGACACGTTAACACGGGCTCAGTGCTTGATAACGGAGACCTGGGCTCTCCGAAACATGTCGCGCGTAGTGGCTAAATAAATACACGTGAGTTTAACCATTTAATTATATTTATAGGCATTGTGTCTCACGAAAGTTTAAATTCAAAAATCATGATTGTTACAGGACATAAAAAAATCAAAATTCAACGAAGTACGCCTTGTACTCTTCCTAAAATATCTGTCACTTAGCAACAAACAGACGCGAAGTATGTCTAACTGTGCCGTTTTGTTGGCTACTGAATGCTGGTTCAAAGTTACGTAGGCCACATGTTTTTATTTTGCAGTTATGTTACTGCTAGGTAAAATAATAAATAATATTAACCTTTTACGGCAGCTTTATACTTTTTCACTAAAATGTATATGATATAGGGATAAACAATAAACATACACGTAGGATAACTAACGGCTCCGTTTTGCCATTATTGGCTGCTCACAAGTTATTGGTTTCACGTAAAAAGATTTTTTTACTGCACGGAACTTACCGTTCTGTTACTGTTATTTCAACCTTTTCTCTTAAACGTTTTAGGGCGTCTCGGACAGGGGCCACTATTAAGCTTTTTGCTCAGGGTTATTAATTATGATCCTTGATGAAGTTCAATTACTAAGCTGGGCCATCAATCTTGCCACTTCGAGGGTGATGCATGACTCTCAGATATTGGCAGATCTCCACACAAATTTTGGTTGGTATTATCTAGAGATCGTTAGGAGAATTAATTAATGGCTTCTCTATTATTGTTCGTAGCATAAGCAAACGGCATAAGGCTGGATACTTTGAACGTTAAGAAATCGATTACATACCTAAATACATGATTATGGATACCTTTATAAAGCTAGCAGAATAGTCATATCTTACTTAACCATTTTTTTTGTATGAAAGCTCATTATTTTAGTCTTGTAGATTATTTAATAGATTTTTTTACTCGTAAATATCAGATGCAATGATTATAAATCATTTTGATTGTCGTATTACTATACTAGTTAGTTCTTAACAGTACCAACTCATTTTAGCGTAAGTTATATACGCCCTGATACAAATAATACGTAGGCTAATAATAAATATCCCGTACAATGAAGTCTTGCTATTTACATCTATAGTCGTCGAAGTTATGACAGCTGATGCTTCCGGTACTTTACAGCGACTGTTTAACTTCGAACGTTTCGCTCCCGTTCGGAGCCGGTATAAACAAGAAACAAGAGTGACTAAAGGCTTTTACCGTTTCTGTAAAAGCCTCGACGACGTACACTTTATCAATAATCGATGAATGTGTATTCGATATATCTCTTAAGGTATAAGGAAACAAAAATAGTATATAAGGTAGAACACTCTGAATATTTTATGAATTTTATGATCGATGAATCAATAGGAATATATATGATTTTTGGATAAGAAACTGTGGAAATTGTATGCGTTTAAATCTTTTGACCTCATAATATTTTCTTCGGTTACCGCGAGGATTACTCGTGAAATAAAACTATGAAAACGGATAAACTCGCGTATATTAACTAATTTTAACTTCATTCCGACGTTTCGAACACTTTACAGGGTTTGTGGTCTGCGGATGACTGACAATGGAGGAAATTTGATAGATCTACCTCCATCAAAATAAGAAAGATAAGTACAAAACTACCCACCAAAGAAAAATTACTAAACCACAGACAATAAATTTTAAGGGTGGATGTACATACAAAATTTGCAAATTAAGCTAGTTATTCATTACAAATATTTTCAGAATGAAGACAAGAGACAAAATAAATAATCTACGCCGGTTCTATCCCTACGCCACTGCCTGAGAAGTATTTCCTTCCTTTGTATGATTGTATTGTTAGGAAGGTATCCCAAAATTAGGACCGGCAAGAAACTCAGCGGGACAACTCTTTTCAAAAAACATTTGTAGTACATCTTAAGATCATCATGCATTAAACCAAAACATACAATTTTGATTAATAAGGAAATTTAAAATAATTTTGAAAAAATGTTGCCAGTACTAAAAAGGGGGGGGAATGGTCACCACCGCCAAATACATCAGCCTCACGGTTTATGTCTAGCCTGTTCCTTTATCAGATGAACAACTGGATCCCAAGCTGGTGGTAGAGACAAGGTTCTTTCCATTCTATTAAAGTTTGGATATTTCATTATCTCAATAGCCTCACGCAACATTCTAGGAATGTTTCTCTTCTCCTTAACGAGAACCGAAAATCTTTTGACCTCTTTAAACAAATAAGGTCTGACACGGTCTTTTTTAGAGACACATACGTATTTACGTAGTATTTGTTGAGTAAAATTTTTTTACAGTTCACTGTACAGTATGGTGTGATTTATCTCTAAATAGGCAATCTCCTGAGACTTTTGCATACCAATATTACAAGGTTATATGTTGCACTTTTATCAACTTAAAAACTAAACATTGTCACACTGACACTTGGTCTAGATTTCATTACCCCGAAAATATAACATACAGCCGTGTAATATTGGGGAAGCTTAATGTAATGGACCAAACTTTTATAAAGATTAAAGAAAACACCAACATCTTACAGAACATTATATGGTTCTCAATTTGTCTGAGTGTTGTACAGATAGTGGCAAAAGTTTTTCGATAAGTCCGACCGATAACAGCTAAACTCCGCCGCACACAAAGCATGTTCCACTTAGCACCAACTTCTACAAGCTTTTGTCGTTTTTACATTGCCGTCGTTGGCGAACGGTTGGAATAATGATTAATGATAGCAGTTTTGTTTAAACTGTTTGATGTTTTTAACAGTTTTTATTTATGAAATTTGACGGCTTCTGTAACTGGGCTGGTATTTGAACTTGCTTGCGAAGTTGCAGGTCACGAGTTTGAATCCTGGTGACTGGAGAAGGCACCTATTTTCTTTGTATATTTCTCATAAATATATTTTTCGTCGGTTTTTATGTCTATTTTTATTACATACACCCCAATTAATACCCACAACACAAGCCTAATACGTGGGATTTTTGCTCAATTTCGACTACCTAATGACATAGTTATAGAGAACTCAATGTAGCTTAGCATTGGAGTTGCGTTCAGCGAGAACTAATAACGACATGTTTTTGTCACCCGGTTATGAAATATTTACAGAGTTACAACATAATTAAACATATTGGACTGAATGAGTATACTCCATTTCAAATAGCATGGCCCGATGCCACTGCAAAGTTTTATGTGGCATCGGGCCATGGTATTTGAAATGGAATATACCATCGCGTTTGTTTCATACATTTTATCATTATCACCACTGTCCGAGGTGTGACTTAACTGAAGAGATGAGAATGAGAGGAAAACACATTTTGTTTTGTTTAAATTCATATTTGCTAACTTAATTTCGCCGGTTGATAGTTAACCAAAACTTACTAAGGAAACGTTTTTTCTTAACTTCTCACTATTAGCAACCTACTTAGTCCAAGCCCAATGTAACGTGGGATTTGGTCAGCAATTCCAAATTCAAATCTTAGCACTGAAATAAGAGCATTGTTTAAATTTTTCATTAATATGGATTATTCAACTCTCTACTGCCACCTGAAACCCCACGACTTTCATTAAAGCTTAAAACGTTATTTTTTGTGATAATTCATTACGGGGCATTAATTGGTAGGTAGTAGTTTTGAACTCAAAGCATTGGTGGCAATTTTTGAAGGCTCATCCTGCTTACCCTTTCATTTAGTAATAGATTTTGAAATGTTTTTTTTTATTCCAAATAAAATGCAAATAAAATGTTTGAAATATACTATTACCTTATTGTCGTTATATTTGATTATTAGTGTAGGTAAATTAAATTTAATAAAAAAAAAATCAATTATTCGTGTTATTATGCGTAGGAAAATACGGCCCTATTATGATTCATTCTCACAATTTAATAAGGGCTGATTTTCAACGTTACTATACATATATTTTTAATAAATTATTATAATTAATGTATATGAATAAATTATAATATTATGAATTATAAAGAAAAGGTGAGTAATAAATTAATATGAATGAATGTGAACTTATTGTGAAAACACAAAATCAAGTTATTTATTAACTAAATATTTTGATTTGTGCTTTTATTTTTTCCCCCGTAGTCACACTACTTAATACTATATAAATTATAAGAGTATGGTCAAAGGCGCCTAACCTTGTAAGGGATTGCATATATCTGAGAAAATTGACTGGTGGTTGCTAAGACCGAATGGCCGAGCGGTGTAAGAAAAAACAACCAAGATCACCAACCTCCGAGGTGGGAATCGAACCCACGTGGTTTGGAGTCCCACCTCATACGTTAGGTGGTCATGGTAGTTTTTCTTTGGTATATGACATCAAATATTTATAATTACTATTTCATTTCTACAAAATTGCCTCGGAGAAAAAAAAACTGCAATGTAAATTTTTTAAATATTTTTAGTATAGTAGACACATCAAAAACTTAGTACCTAGTCGAGTAGACCAATGATAGCCGTCGTCGTTGCGTCGAATCCGATGGCTTTTGTTTAGACATTATGAGAATGTACGAATTGTCGTGAACAAGGATTTCAGCGCATTATACTTTTGAAAGCTATTTTATATGGCTCGATGTTTAATTGAAAATGATTTTGATATAACGCCCTGAATGTTCGAATGATCGAAAAAACATTGTTTTGCTAAATAGAAGAAACAACTTCAAAATAATCAGTATCATAGTACCTACATGATTGAGTAAGTTACTAATAGTATATTATAGTATATATTCAGGTAAAGTTGTGATTATCCTTTTCTCCAGGTATACCTATAAAAGAAAGGGTCTGTTTAAATGGGTTGAAATTTGATGATGATTCAAATAGATAAAATTATTTCGAAGATTTTTATCAACCTAGCACAGATTTACTCCAAAGCCGGGTAACAGGAAAATCCTATTTTCAGAGTTAATCGTCTTTACACGCTCAACTCGCGAGGTTTGTAGTAAAGAGAAAAATCGGATTTAGTAAATCTTTCTTTATCACTTTGTCTTTCCTTCAACATTGGACACTGTTAAATTCGTTTGCATTTGAGCATCTAGTGAATAAATATTTACTTGGTTCGATAATACCTAATGGTATACCATCAGATTTGATCCTTTAGTTACGACTATTCCCGTCGTCTGGCTTCCATGGCAACGCTATGAGCTGCAGGACTGGGTGGTGCCTCGTGAAATCTATTTATTTCAACACTAAGTCGTATTTAGCAATAGCATTTTGTTTGCGTGTTCTTATTATTAGTAGTAGTAGTTTACATCATACTCAACATTTAGAAATTTTGTGAATGTGCGTAACTTTGTATATTATTCAAAGTTCAAAGCATTTATTTTACACTGAATATTTATAATATTATCAGTATAGGTATTTACTCGTATATGTCAGCAACCTGGTGTACTCTTTGGTGATGTTTTTGCGTAATAACTACATAGGTACTTTTTCAAAAATAAAGAAAGTAACTACGTAAAAATAATGAATATATCGATACCTCTGGTGGAGACAAAGGACATTTTAGAGAAAATTAGTTATGTATACAGTTTTGTTTAAAATTTCAACCGCTATGGATCTGTATGTGTGGCTAAAATGTCAATTTGGATTTCTGTAAACTAAACATGCGCAAATGCGCACCGTTTCCGAAAACTGTGATGTATGCCAATTGTTGTGCGCGTTATATTTGCATTCATCAAATAATCTGCCTGTGTAATGTTCGTCTCCATTAGTCTATCATTTCAATCCCGAAAAGATCCTTTCCCTGTTTAATTAGTCGCACCCTTATCTACTTGTCTCTTCACATTAATGCCGTAAGTACCTATGTCTTACGGGACAGCAAACTGACGTAAGTTAGATACAGATGCACATTTTTTATGTTAATCTTGTTGGTACTTAATGGAGGCAATATTCCGATCGGCGTTTACTACATACAGTGTGTTATCATGTTATAGGATTTTACAGAAAGCGAAGAATGCGATGCAGACTTTTAGCCAAACTGTGAGCATTATTTAATTAAAATAGTACATTACGACACAAGTGTAAAAAACATGAAAATCGACACGAGTTACGAATTTCGTATTTGCACATGTCTCGTACGACGTTTTTTAGTACAGATGGCCCTCCGAAGTTTTTTACCTGACGTAAAATGACACACTTCTCGCACTAGAGCCTAAAAAACGCACCATCTGTACTAAAAAATATAATTTTAAAATAATTAACTTTCTAAGAAAAGTTAATTGAGAAGCAATCTATGCACTTCAAAATGAATCGTTAATTTGCACTTGACAATGACAAATCGCAGCCACACGTTTGACAGCTAAGCAGTACACGCTTTACATTGATCGTTACTTAATTGTCTGGTCAATTTAAATATTTGTCAAATGATAATACTCGAAAACGATTGGTAGTAATGCGTATTATTACCCATTTTCGTAAAATCTTGGTTTTAAATTAGAGTTTAAAACGTTATAATATAACAATATTATTTTCGACATTTTAGCCAAACTTAGACAATCTCCGGTAAGACCGCTAACACGGAGTTAAGCGATTAGTAGTGTCAAAATGTATGGACTTAGCCTGTTAATCTCACGTTAGTTGGCTAACCTGAGTTGTACATGTGGCGCTTAAGAGTTTTTATTGTAGTAAATGTAATATATTATTTTAGTTTAGGCCTGACATTAAAAAAAAACATAAGTAAGATGTAGTTGAGTGAATGTAAGCTTAATATTTTATTTCGATTGGCTTCGCTTTGACGAATTCAATTCAACCTATTCTATGGTAGCCTAATTAATCACAAGAGCTGCCTTTGAATAGTTACAAAGGAAGTTTCCTTCCTCGTCCCTGCTTTTAGGCTGATATTAGCATACACTACAAGCCGTCTAGTTTTCAATGACCTGCCAAACGTTTCCTGGGCATGACGAACGTGGTAATCCTTGAATACTTTGGCAGGGATCAGGTACGGCTGGTTGTCTTTCACTTGTTGTTCGTTAGCTAGGGGTCGGCGTCCGGTTTCCTTATCAAGGCATATCCGGCGTTGGATCCATTTTGTTTCTTTGAGAATGTACTCGGAAATCCGTGAGCATTCTGGATCTTTAATACGATAGTATCTGTTTCAGGACAAACAGGGCTGGTTAGCGATTCTGACAGTTATTATTGAACATATATTTGCCTATTATTATACCATAAAACAAATATAATATCATAAATCGAACTGATAATAGCCTCCAACAATCATTAAAATATTTATTTCCATCTTTGCTCATGCTCATTAAAACGGTCCTTTGCTCGCATGTGTAGCGAGAGTTAAGTGTATGTTAAAATCCATCCAGGGAGTGAAAGAAAAGCTTAGATGTACTACACAGATGTATTATACATGTACTATAAATACTATAATATAAACGACTTTGTATGGGCTATTGTTCTATTTCGCAAATGTAATGCAAAAAAACATTAGCGAAAACAAACATACTGTTTATTTTCTTAGAGCTATTTATAGAATACGGCTTCCTGGTCCTGTATTGACTTACGGTAGTTCGTTACTATATTAGACAATTTCAACTTTTATTGCAGATATTTTAGGTATTTAAAACTGTGTCAGTATTTGAATCCAGAAGCACTTTATATACTGTTCATACATATCAACTTACGAGTATATGTGTCTAAGAACTAAACGTATCCGTCGACCCTAGTCCATCGGAAATTACACATGAAAGGCACGGAATGAGACCGAAATGTCTCGACCGAATTAAATCTGCCTTAGCCCGCATTTCTGTTTCATTAAATAATTTAATTGAGTGGAAATACTGAACGTTCGGGGTTGCGTTTCAGTTTTCCTCGAGCACATGTTAGCGAAACGCTATATTTCAATGTAGTTGCCATTTTAACAAAAGTGTTCATTTTATGTGTGACATTTTATGATTTCAATATACTTATTATGTGTTTATTTGTTCAAAATGATTCTGTATTTGACGACATTTAAAATATTTATTTGTATTGCATGTCGTTCTTTGAGAAGTATCATTTTGGTTTACAATTTAACTCAAATGAATGCACTCTACATTTTAAGGTTACCTTCATCCGTGTTTCCTTTTTAGTGTTCCGTAGTAAACTATACTCTTATAGTTTTGCCATGTCCGTTTGTCCATCCGCAGAATAGCTCAGTGGCCGTTACTACTAGAAATTTGCAATTTGATATAGGTATACATATTAATCAGGCCAACAAAGTGGTAGCGGCCCTAGTAGTAATGTGGAGATGATTTTACCGTTGACAACTAAAACAAATTGTATTTTTGTTAAAAATTTAACTTTTAGTACCATAATTTTGAAATTGGCGGCGTTTACTTTGAGTGACGGATCTCATCGACGCACGTGAATTCTTGACCGGATAATCTGACGTTTAATAAACCATCAAAGTGATCAAATTTCAAGTTAACTTGACAATTTTGTCGGGCTGCTTGAAGTGGCCGATAAGCAGTATCGTGGGTTTTTTTTTTAAATAATAATTATATGTTCATTAGTTTTTAGTGAGAATACTAATAATTACACGTTGATTCAAAAGCTAGTACGTTCTCTCTAGTAAGACTAGTGTATTCTGTGTAGTAGTTTCTTGTAAGCACACTCAACGAGCGATGGAACGGGCAATGCTTGGGAGTTTCTCCATGAGATCGAATTATGAATGAAGATAGGTATACGTGAAACTAAAGTCACCGACGTAGCTCAGAAAATCTCAGAGTGCAAGTGGGCTGGACAAAACGCCCGAAGAACTGATGGCCACTCACTGGAGCAAGCGAATATTTGAGCCATGGCTTGGCCTGTAATATATCCTGCCTTATTATCCTGACGGATCACTCACACTTTGTGGTAAAACTATAATAGTAATTCGTTTACCTTTTTTTACCTTCACCATTTATTATTTTTGTCAACCTCCGTAGCCTAAGTGATAGGGACCCTGCCTAGAAAGTTGGAAGTTTAAGCTAGAATCCCTGCGAGAACATTTTTCTGTTTGTTTATCACAAATATTTGTTCATTGGTTGGTTGTTTTAAATAATGTATTTCTGTTGCCTGTGAGCTTTTGGGACTCAAAATAGACCCCCAAGGGGCTTTTTGACAGTTTTAGAAGGCTCAATCATTATTTTTAATTAAAATAAACTACTAACAAAGGTGCTACTATTAAGTACTACTTACTTACTAGGTACTACAGGTTCCTCAACCTAAATTAATTTCCAAACAAATCGGCTAGGCCATCTACTCTGCGTCCCAAAACCTCACTGGCAATGGTTATGGGTTATGCATTTCTTTTTTGGCCACCCTGTGTATTGTTGCTTACTGTCCACAATACAACTTAACTCAAGACAGGAACCAGAAGGTAGTGGAAATGATGCCAGTTATTTATCAAATTGGTAAATAAATTCGCTCAATAATATATTCTAATGTAGGTAAATAATACTCAATATTGATACAGATTATTAACTAGTTGTTTTAATATTCTAGCTGACGACAATGAAACAAAATAATCCAGAAATATTACCTCAACGCCGCAAGTGATGAAATAAAATGAATATGAAAACACTGCTGACAGAAAAAGTAGAAGTAAAAAGACAATGCTACATGCATGAAAAAATAACTAAACAAAATGACATCCTGAAGGAGATTAATAATAAATAATAGGTAGTATACTAAATGTATGTCAGTCAATTAACGGTAATCTATAGAAAGCATACCTACATACCATAAAATGCTTCAACTTTTCCATATGTTTCATATTTTCTAAATGAAAGGTGCAAGTTATGAAATTAAGTTAATTATGATATTACATTTTTAAGTCAAGATTATTTAATTGAAGAATTAGGACTGATATTGTAAATTTATAGTCATACATGCATTCATGGTATTGAGAGAATTTCAAAATGTTTTTACTTTCATGTTAAATTAGAGTTTTTGTATATTTATCTTCTAAATCAATAAGCATGTCATGAAACCTAGCCACTATGATAGGTACTTACTGTGATTACACATTTGTATTAATATTGGGTCATTACCTATGAAATTGGTGTTTTTGGTCATAGACTTTAGTTGATTCCTAATTTTATTGGGTTATTCCCACCTGTTACCACCAACTTGACACCAGTGGTAACAACTGGGATTTTTTTTCCCACCTGTTACCACTGGGAACAACTGGGAATTAAAATTCCCAACTGTTACCACTAAACTAATAGGTGGTAACTACTGGAAATTCTTTTTCCCAGTAGTTACCACTAAGTTAATATTTAGTAGTCCTATTGCAATAGGATACCTAGTAGCCATAAATTTGACACCAGTGGTAACAACTGGGAATTTTTTTCCCACCTGTTACCACTGGGAACAACTGGGAATTAAAATTCCCAACTGTTACCACTAAACTAATAGGTGGTAACTAGTGGGAATTCTTTTTCCCAGTAGTTACCACTAAGTTAATATTTAGTAGTCCTATTGCAATAGGATACCTAGTAGCCATAAATTTTGTTATACAATGGTAACAATTTCCAGAGACTATAATTATTATAAAATGTTATACTACAAATAAAGACGAATTACACTGTTTTTTTTATTCAAAACAAGAATATTTCAATATTTAATTTTTCGTGTAAGTACCTAAAACCTTGTAGTAGTTATAATAATCTTAAAAAAGGATTGAGATTCGTAATCCGTTAAAACAACATGATGAAAAATGAAAGTTATCCCTCCTACGAGCCGGTCACCCGTCATCCCTTTTTACCTGCCCCTGTGATAATCAATTCAGTAGTTCTTAATAATTTGGTTCAGATTCAGAGTAGGTAATACTGATAACATATTTTTAAAAAAAGTTTAAAAAATATTTTCAAAATGTATTCATTTTAGACTTAAATCATTTATTAACAAAAATATAGTAACAAAAGGGAAATTTAAGAATAAATAAATAGTTCTCACGCAAGCACTGTATTCATTTTTAGTAAAAATCGATGGTTAATAAGATATTTTATAAATAAAGTAATATTCATAAAATTAGCTCCTTATTAATAACTGGCAAAGTATTTTGTGTATATTCTATTAAAAACAAGCACATTACTAGTAAAGTACTTGGTGGTAACAACTGGGATTTATTTTTCCCAGTAGTTACCACTAAAGTGATTGGTGGTAACTACTGGGAATTATTTTTCCCAGTAGTTACCACCAAGTACTCTGGTGGTAACAGGTGGGAATAACCCATTTTAATTGTCTAAAGAGAAACTTAAATAATTCTTTGTTTTCAACAGTGTACTGTGTAACAAAGGTTTTATCACACTAATAATCGTTTTTTCCCCTTAATTGAAAATAACTCTTGCCATTTGCTGCCGGTTCATGTTTGAAATAGGTATAAGTCGAGGGGCCGCGCCAAGTGTGCCACTAAGAGGGATGGATATATAGTGAGCGTTGTTGCCATGCGAGAAAAATTACCCCATCATTTACCCTATTATATGAAACAATATTAAAATGTAATATCAAATATGTTTATTTAAGTGGAGTTTTAGTTTCTTAGTGTACCTTATTTAATTTAATTTACGAAATAGTATTTTAAACTGTCATAGATACGTGGCGTTTTTCAAGCAAAATATACATCTTTGCCGAATATCAATTAGATTGCATTTTAACGTATACCAACCGACAGTAGAATCCAAAAAAAGAATGTAAGCAAATATGGCTGACATTCCATAGCATCTGACGTGTTTGAAACATATCGTGAAATACGTTCGCAGATATAATTTTAGGTTACCACTATAAATATCAATATTTTTTACTAAAAATGTATGTGAACTCTTTCAAGTTCGGAATAAAACTACGATTGTGTTTTAAAAGTGTTTTATTATGGAATAATGCAAGTTATTAGGATTGTTTACATTTTTTTGGATTCTACTGACGAATGGTGTAAACGGTTTGCGGACAGCTCATATTGACTAGTAAAGATGCATTATTTACTTAAAATAATACATTTTTTTACTTTTAGGTATACACTATCTTCTACCATCCCCGACTCTCAATTTCAACTCGTCAATAATAATATATTTAGTAACTTATCGACATTAAATTAAAAAATATATATATAAGGTCCTAATTTATTAGATGCAGATATTTTTACAGCTGATAGTACTCGGTCTCTGGAGTATATTAAACCGTGAAACATTATAGCTTTTACGATGTTTTTTTGGAGAAAACGGAAAAACAAATTTCCTACGTAAAAACACCCTGTTTATGTGATTATTAAATGAAAACTCATTGAACAGATTCTAGTACCTCTTTTACGTACTACTTAACTGTAACTGGCCACTTCTCGTCGATAAATTAAATACTTGATTGTCAATTTATTGTTATTTTCCGTTGGATTGTGTCGTTTGATGACATGACAGACAGTGTTATTGTGACATGTGATAATGCACACATGATGATTTTTTTTAGACGAAATTATAATTAATTTTTTTGTTAGGAAAATGAAATCAAAAAAATTACATGAAAAGATTTCTTAATTTATATTTAAAGTTAATTATTTTAATGTAAAGTATCATGTGTTAAAATATCTGCAACTAATAAATTAGGACCTTATATATCATCATCGATTTCATTACAAGAATGAAAAATTACATGTACCTACTTACCACAAACAACATAGTACATAAACCCTCCATTACCCAAACTAGTTTGGGCAAACTTATTCGGATAATTTAAATAGGATAAGGTAAAATAAAACGACAACGTATATACAAATAACATTTAATTTACTCATACATAATTAGAATTCTATGGAAAGAAAACATTTGCAAGTGCACCATCGGGCCAAACCACCATTTCTACATTATAATAATTTTACGAACGTGGGCAACTATCATACTGAAATTACCCCAAAATTTTGGGTAATTATACCCTCCTTGCCCTGGCATCCCTCGAACAATAACAAAGTCACTGAATTATTTCCCTTTTCCGAGTTAATTATGGCCAAAATGCTTTCTAATGACTAGTATTTTTATCAGTTTACATTTTAAAATGGTTTGCTAACAGTTTCATTTAGAATTAGACTGAAAAACACTATATTTACCTGCGAAAGGTTATGTCAGCAATTTTTCGCTCGTTTCTATTTTTACAGCCTAGTACTTCGCATCGCACCATATCTAGAAGATAAACACAGATGAAATTGTTCAAAATAAGCCTTGGGATAAGTTGTTTGTGTCCACTTTCACATTGAAAACATTTAATTTCACTCCCACCAGACGTAATTGACGTATTCAACGCATTTGTCTGACACGTAGATGCTAAGTGCCACACAAAAAATAGTGGCACAGTGATAAGGACGGACGATTATCGTTCCTTTTCACTTCCACTAGTTAAAAGTTTAATAAGACCATCCCTTTCGTTCTTGCTATTATTATTACGTTGTCAAATCCATATTAATCCTACATTCATGGTATAAGTAAACGTATGATAGTACCTTATTTTATGAAATAGAGATATGTATACAAAAGACGCCTTAAAAGTGACTAATATTACTGGCAAAATTTGGTTTATTTTGATTTTGACGTCAAAAAAATATAGGGTGAGGTTGTCAACAATGAGCCACCATAAATTTTAATTTTAATAATTCAGTCAATATAAGTCCAATGGCAATCTTTGGGAGAGGCCTATGTTCAGCAGTGGACGTCTTTCGGCTGATATGATGATGATGATGATGATGAAGTCCAATGGGCATTTTTTTAGATAAATAACAAATGCTTTTGTTATTTATCTAGCTTTAAATTTGCATTATAATTTTTTATTAAAACCCAATAGAAGCAGAGATAATTTAGGTTTTTAACAGATGAGAAATGGCTCATTGTGTACAGTCAAGGGCATTAATATATATACACTTCTCCATACTGATCCCTTACAAATGTGTCTATATATTAATGCACTCGACTGTACAATCTCTGGTACAGATTGAACCGGTACTAGGTATTCAATGAACCGGCCTAGTACACGATGACCTACCACTATATCATTGCATAGTGTTTGATTAACAATTGCAAAATATACAAACTGATTTAGGTAAATATAAGGCAATTTAATAAATACATACAAATACAATCTGAATAATCATTTGTTTAAACTAAGAATAGTTTAATAATGTAATCATCACACCTCGGTCGTTGGTGATCTTGGTCGTTTTATCTTTGGTATATGACATCCAATATTTATAAGCATATGTTATATTTTAGCTAATGCGTTACTTGCTTGTGTCAAAGAAAAATATAAATAGAGCAAAATAAAAAAAGGGTGTTTGTTAATTTTTGGATTAGGACAGAATAAACAGTCATACATTGCTCATATGCTTTTGGTAAAAAGAAACCATGTTAAAAGTCACTCTAGTTGGTTAAATCCTCTAAGGGGATTGAATAGGCAATCAAAGAAACTTGCATGTAATAAAAATATATTGAAAGTCAAAAAATATAACAATCCAATGAATGCAATATAACTATCACAATGATACTCGTAGAATTATTGACTCGGTTCATGACATTCTCATGCTCCCTGCATTTTCCAACAGGATTTTGTTGTTCCCTGTATTGAATCTCTACAGCAGTTATATCAGCTGTCAGCTGTGCAGATTCTGGCTTCAAATTCTGAAATTAAAAACAACTAATTAGATTTTAGTACATTTTGATCTTGTTAACTTCTGCCTGTTAAGGCAAACTGAATAAACCTTATTTTGAATACATAATGCCTTGCTTTTTAATTAAATTATGCATAGACATCCATAGTGCAGTTAGCAAAAATATTTTTTTTTGTAGTTCAGGAAATTAAATTAAATTGAAACAAATGTACCTATCTAAATTATTGTTACTGACCACGGATGTCATATACAGGGTGCTCGTAAGGAAACCAAAAGATTTTAATGCTGGATTCCTGACCATATTTAGAGTCTTTAATGTTATATAAAATTTCCTGGATTCGGCTTGGTTTCAGAGATGTCTTTAACATTTGGCCTTATATTTTCTGTTCCGATTGATTCTAACCATCTTTTCCTCATATATTCAAATTTTGGTAACCTGAAAAAAATTATGAAATTTACAACCTTGGTAAATATGCTTACAGGACTCAGGTTTTCAAAGTATATTCATATTTATAGAAGTTGATTGTTATTCATCATGAGTAAAATTATAGAGTGATATCCTGACAAAATGCTATACAGACAATGAAGTAATTGTCAAAATGACATTGATTTTAGAGATTATGTGTTGATCAAACAGTTGGACATTATGATATTCGAGGCGAATTAGGGTTAAAATCTTTCAAATGATCAGATTCTTCACATAACATCGATATAAAACAATACACCACTAAACGTCAAATCTACTAATTTATATAGTACAAAATATCGAAAATCAAGCCTTATTATATTACAATTTATTACAAATCTTATTCATTGTCATATTATTAACCAAATGAGAAGATATAAAGTAAAATCATCAGAAAAATAATGAATATTTCAGTTAAAATATAAACATACCGGTGTAACGACAAACTTTTCTGGTTTTATTTTTTTCTTAAGCCACATCCAACGACACTGCACTCAGGCATTATGTCTTTTCTTGTCCGTCACCACTACACCACACAATTAAAAAGAAGTATCCGTAGAATTTCCAAATAGACACTATTTTATTTTAAGAACACGACTCGTTGATACTTTTTGTACCTCGGAGAACTGTAACACAACACAATATGGCGGAGCGGCCACAGTAGGCATTTGAAGGCACGTCAAATGCAAAATGTTGCCATAGCAGCAAGCACTGAAGTATTGTTATCTTTTACTACATATGGGAAAAGACGTTAGTTAGAGAGTGACAACATAATGTTTACTTATTCTGCGTTAAAATGCATGGTATTTGTTTAAATGATTGCATGTATAGAACAATACGCCGAGTCCACTCTTGGTGGTGGAGGTGTGACGTCACCTACTAGTAAACAGAGTCAATATCGTTTGTAAACAGTACGTAATTATTATCGACTTTCTTCAAATCAAATTTGTTGAATAAAATGGGGTATAAATGGTGTATAGTGCCACAGTGTACAAATACTTCTATAAAGAGTCCACAGAAACTGTTTGTTTCTATACCAACGGATCCCAAAAGACGAAAACTGTGGCTTAAGTTAGCTCGAAGAGATCCAAATTCCATTAAATCACATACAAAAATGTCTTTATGTGTGAAGATCACTTTGATGTAAGTATCACTTCACGTTGTACCTACCTAATAGGAGGTAAATATATCGGTATACAAAATATAACAACATCTTTAATTCCTAACCTCTTTAGACCCTACATTGCAAAACTAAATATTTTGTTTTCAGCATTATATTGTTGAGATTTTTCACATCTTGTTTGTAGTTTTCTGATTACTGTCCTGTCAAATATAATGTTGGTATTTCAACAATGCAGTTTAATTTCAGATGGATAAAGACACAACTAATTACATGAAGTACAAAATGGGCTTTAGTCAGAAGATACTTCTGATGAATGAGGCTGTGCCAACTTAATTTCACTGTCAAGAGGATCTCAAAAGACGGCTGAGTGATGCTGTTCCTTGCCGAGAAGTGTTTCTTAAAAGACAAAGAATTGACCTTGTCACAAAGTGTCTGCAAACA
>JALPQI010015432.1:0-26245 GCA_025490895.1 Thaumatotibia leucotreta
GACCTAATCAGACATAACCTAATTAGTAAATACCAACTTGTTTACATCTGATATGACACAAGCTCTATTAGCAACAGACATCTGTTCAACCCATTACTGTGCACTGACCAGGACTGATTGATATTGAATAAATGTGAATTGTGATATGAATGATTGTTTATCGTAATCAAACCCCTGATCAAGGAAAAGCGAGTTCTTGGCCTCTCAAGGTCGCGCGAGGCCGCATCCCCGCACTGACCGGCCAGGCAGATACTATGCGCTCACCGCCAATTAGAAAACAGATCGCAAATTGTGCAATTTATATGCGTTTAACTGGACTGACATTTGTCAATACCGTGTTATGATTTATTTTTATGACAGTTTTACTTCAGTATTTTAGCAATATAAACTGGAGAACGGTTAAATACCATGTTAAGGACTGTTTTTGTGAGTAGTATTCGTAGTGGAGCAAAAAATCAGAACATGTGCGGATTTCATACGGCAACTGTTCGAGCTGTCAGATGAAAAACGAATATTTTCGTCTATTACATGAACGGGCCGATTATTTGGCAAATGGTTCGAAGAGCTTTACATAACCCAGGTTGCGGTCCGGTGGCGTAATCGACGGCCGACGGAACTGTCATTAGGGTTAGGTTAGGTCGTCAAGACGCAATAGGAAAATCGGCAGCAAATCGCCGCACGGCGGGCCTCGGCGCTCACCTTTACGGAGTCGAGCGGGTACATAATGCAGTGTTCCATCACGCCCGCCACGGCCCCGGCCGTCATATGTGTCACGGGGTTCTGGGTCGGCAGGGTTTCATAGTCCTCAAAGTTCATAATACTCACTGAATACTGACACTTAACACAAAATAAACACCTATTTGGTTCAAAAATATGGTTAATGCGTTTGTTCTACCTAATTAGCAATATCATTTTCACTACACTATTTTCGTCTACAAGTCATACGAAATTTAGATCAAATTGATTCCATACGATTCGCACAACCTCGCAAGCACACGCGCGGCCGACTTCCACCTTTTTGTTCAGTCAGTAAAGTAATGTCATTCGATGGAATGACATCATTCATTCATTACTCATTTTGTAACTCGGATCGTCATAATGATAATGATTTTTATGATGAAACTAATAAACCGATTTTTATAGTAAAGCAGTACAAAAAAATCTTATATTCTGAAATACTACACTTGAGTAAATTTCATCTTTTATTCTCTTTACGGAGTTTTTTCAGTTGATATTGGAATATAATGTTGCCGCGTAACATGAATGTAGGATTAATATGGATTTGACAACGTTATAATAATAGCAAGAACGAAAGGGATGGTCTTATGAAACTTTTTACTAGTGGAAGTGAAAAGGAACGATAATCGTCCGTCCTTATCACTGTGCCACTATTTTTTGTGTGTGTGTGCATTAGATGCTAAATGTAAGTGCCAGACAAATGCGTTGAATACGTCACTAAGTGCCTGTGTGGCACTTTCGTCTTAGTAGTAAGTGACTATGTCTATCCCTCTTAGTGGCACACTATGTGCGGCCCCTCGCCGCGTAATTATATGTGATTCTTTAATACCTAAACTAAAATCAACCTTACGTCAATAAACTAAAAATTCAAATTGCTTGGACTGTCCTACTATGTCACTGTATCATAAGATTCCTAAGCTGTATGGACCTAGGTATTAAAATTAAGACCTAATTCAAGTATGCTCAAGGTCATCGTTCAATATTTGTAGCACCGTCCGCCTCAGACGTAAATGGTAGATTACTTTTGCGATCCTGCTGAAATGGGGCCCTAATGGGTGTTACAAATCATATAAAAAGATTTCGACGAATTGTAAACCTCCTCCTTTTTGAAGTCGGTTAAAAAGAGTATTCGGGCTGCTTTCGCAGTACTCGAATTTGCACTAATTACTAGGGCTGAGAAAAATAATGTATAATATACTTAATGTACCTAATGATGCCATTTTCTGTAAAACATTGATAAAAAAAATACTTTTTTCCATGCAAAACCTACACGATAAAAAAAGTTCAATGCAGCATTGTTGCATACAGAGAAAGATTTATTTATTTAATCGTTATTGCACAAAAAGAAAAATGCAATTTTACAAAAGATGGACTTAATGCTACGAGGCATTCTCTACCCGTCAACCTTCGGGCATTTTATAAGCTTTAGACTGATCAATGGAATGTTTTCGCTTTATTATTTTTATTTATGCTCAATTTAGTTGTATTACCCGTCCCTTACCTAGTTACCTATTACCTTATTCTTGTTGTGTTCCAATTTAGTTGTACAGTCGCCATCGTTAATATGTATACAAAACCTGATGCTTTTAAATATCAGAATATGTATTGTAACACCTCGGCAACAGAGTCGTGTTCACCTTGTTTCCTTTCATCAACCTTGTATGTTTATGATGGCGACGGTACAAAAATGTATTACTCCTTTTTATGAGTGGCCAGAGACAGGTCAGATATATCTGAACGGCGAGGGTGCTCAAAAATATCTGAGCAAGCCTCTTATCATGGCGGGAGAGTGAATGTTCAGATATTTTTGAACTGATGGCGACATTGGCGACTGTAAAATATGATGAAGTGGATAAATAAAAACACAGAATTAATTAATCAGATATAATATTTCTTGAAACTAAGGTATAGTGAGTGCCGAAAGACAATGTATAAAAATTGGAATAAACGGTATTTACCGACTGCGGTCGCAAGAATTGGTAACAAAATTAGGCGATTCAATTTGTAAGCTATCTAACCTTATACCTTATAGCCGTCCAAGCCGTCAATTAAAAAAAAACTAGGTTTTAAAAATAAATTATGTCGCAACCGTTGAAAGCTGCCTATAATAAAATTAACAACAATGACGTCAGGACTTTAGGCTCAACACACACACGCGTTTAGTTTCCACGAGAATTGAGGTCAAATACATAACATAATATCAGGTAAAAACAAGAGGAATTTGAAATAAGTGTTCCTTTTTCGTACAGATAGCAAATCTCATTGCAACTGTAAGATTGACCAAAAAGATTAGGCTCCACCTTTTAAAATACGATTAGATGGAGTGGAGCCACTTTGTTGTGCCATTATAATAAAAAAAAAGTTTTGACACAAGTCATTCATTCATTCACTATTTTTTTTTCTTTAAGATGTGTGTGTTATCAAGTTACCATTCACCTCAACTCTGGTGAAATTACCTATATCTTAGGGGTCATCCCGGTAGTTGTCGCCATACGAATGTGAACTTTAAGCTTTTGAGATAAAGTTCACGTAAGGTGACAACTATTGGGAATAATCCTGTCTTAGGAACATAATACATATTTTGGAAATATACGAAAAGCACTGGGCGGGCCGCAGCGAGGGGCGTTAACGTCATAAATATGTACACACTTCCACTTGTCTTTGAAAAGTTGAAACGAAACAAATGCATTAGGTAAACGTTGTGTTTTAGTATTCAATCTAACAACGAAACGAAGTTAGTTTCAGAGAAATTACCGCTAACCACGTTACATATATGTCTCTGTCGTACTTAAATATTATTTCGTACGAGTAACAGGGAGGCAACACATATGCTTTGCAGTAGGTCCTCAGAGCTTGAGTGTTAGTTCCGTAGTATTTTATAAATTTTATATTACAATTGCAATATAAATTTTATATTATACCTAGTTGTGTAATAAAGTGTGATACAAATCACACTTTATTGATTTTTTTGATAAATTACATTGTGATGTACCTATTATATTCCAATTAGTTGTCATTTGCAAAAATGTAGCTGCCTATCATTTTAACAAGCTGCAATTAGAGAAAGGTAATTTAGCTATATTTATTAAAAATATAGTTTATTTCACACAACATAATATTAAATAAATACTAGAAGTACAATCTTAAAACAAAGTATCTATCAAAGATTTATTCATAAGCGTCTTCTAACCAACCCGCTAACTATTGTTTGTCCCTTTCGGTCTTATCAATATGTCTAAAAGAGCGAAAGACACAAACAATAGGTACTTAGCGGCTGGCTTGCATTTATGAATAAGGGGGTAAGAATATAAACCTCTTTTCTTAGCGTTAAAACTGATATATATATCCTCAGCAGCTTATTACTAGAAAAACGAAAGTTCCAGCCCCTCGCTTCGCTCGCCTGCGTCAGATAGCACCTCGTCACACACACAAGCGCACAAGCCGACACCCTACGCCTAAACCTAAAATATAAACTAGAACACTTCCTATAGAAGTGGACAATCGCCATCAAACATATTGGAGCTGCCAAGGTGGTCAAAATAGTTATTTATGATACAAGTGTGGAAAGCAGAGTTGGGCAAAAAGTAATATGATTACTTCTATAAATTACATTTGTATGTGTACTTTGTAATAAATATTACAAAGTACACATACAAAAGTAATCTGAAGGAGTAATCATATTACTTTCTGCCCAACTCTGGTGAAAAGTAAGCTCTTTTCTGGATTCGGTGACTAGGTTTTGTAACCGACACGAGTTAGAAAAAAACCTACATTTCAACATGTGTATCATACAATATTTTACAATGCATTAAGCGAGGAAACCCAGACTATCTCGGAAGTACCAACCAGTATGCTTAGCACATGATTGGCGCGACCGTATCTCGCCGCGAGATAGACTAGCCGTCCCTCTTTTGTTAATATAGTTAGTAAAGGACGGGAGATCTATCTCGCGGCGACATACTGTCGCACCAATCATGTGCTAAGCCTACAGGCCGTGCGGAAAAGCACTACGAATCCCTGCACACGTGCGGAAAAAATCACTTTCTGTGCATAAGTTTACCCTTAAAGCACTTTCTGAGCATATGCATTGTAAATATCTGCACATATGGACTCTAAAACCATAGCAATAGAGGCCAGCAGACCAAGACAAGAATCTGCAATCGTATACGATAAGCGATAAGTCACGTGACCATAATAATGTACAGAAATGGTCACGTGACTTTTCGTTCGAATCTGTAATTCTCATACATTTATTACTTATCGTTTATCGTATACGATTGTAGAATGACATCTTGGTAAAGCCGGCTGCTTAGTATTAGTTTTATTTTTAAGCCGGATCCGGACGAGTGTAAAGGTGTGTTCAAACCAAAAGAGCATTCGCTGTTCTATCCCCCGTTCTACGAAATCAACCAATCACGTTTTGTGTAACGGTCGAATTTCGAAGAGTGGGGGGTTAGAATACCGAATGCTCTTTTGGTTTGAACGCACCTTTACATGTAATGCTCGTTATAGTCCACACGTAGAACTCGTGTTACATTACACGGTAAATTACATTACACGGTACATTACATTACACGGTAAATTACATTACACTTTACACTCGACTGGACCCGGCTTTAGTGACCACCCTTGCCGTTCCGATGTACAGTCACTAGCAGATATATCATAGCGTCTGGAGCGCTCAATAATATCTACACACGCCTCTATGGTAATATAGACGTGTTCAGATATTCTGAACACTCCGGACGCTAAGATATATCTGATAGCGAATCTGATGGAAGCTTAAAACTACGTCCCCAACTAAAACTAACAAAATATTATCTTACATATAATATATTTGGTTCTCACTAAAATAAAGACTCACATATATATTATTTCCATTTATAAAGGCATCGTACGTCAATAAACGCCGGCCACTGAGTGGCGACGGCGACGTGGTGGCCACATACGAGCGACATCGTGGGAGCGTTTCTTTCAACAAACTATACAGGCTTACTCACATTGGACGCGTTGTAGCGTATGTAAATGTCATATTAGATCGCACACCGCTTGCGTGGCATGCGGTGTGCGATCTAATATGACTTTTCCGACTCTACAACGTGCACGCGATGTAAACGCGGTGTGCTGCAGACGTAACCGGTGTGGTTTCGTCTTTAGATTTAAAAAAGAGGAATTGTTTACAGCCATATCGCTACCCCAAGGTATTACATTTTTCTAATCAAAATACAATACCGAAAGAGTCCGCGATAAGCGATTCATAGCATTTTTTTTACAACCTAACAGCAAAAGCAAATTTAAATTTATTTTGTCTAGTCAGATATCGACGTCAAATATATAATTACGGCTCATGTGCAAAAAATATATTTACACAACTTTAATGTCACGGCAATCAAGTCCTTTAAACATATTTTTGTCATAAAACCGCATTCATATGTTTGCGACTATACAACATTAAAATAGATAACTTACAAAATACACAATTATTTGTGATAATAATGAAACGCACCCATTTTTGTCATCCGAGTGGCCACCTTGTGACAATTAAGCGATTCTACAGGTGTTTGACCATATACTAAGATTATGCTTCTATTCAATGCTTCAAATTAGTGAAATTCGGTCGAAACGCCTTTAGAACCACTTTTACAAGAAACTCTCGACTAAAATAAGTCGTAAGCAGAGATGAGTAAATAACAAAAAAAGCATCTAATGAAAATTTGTTTCTAGTTTTATTCTAATTGTATTTTAATCATGTTATTTTTACGCATATATTATGATAAGTAATCTAAGTTTCAATGATGTTCCATAATGTTTTAGACTGAGGAAATTGTCTTTTATAACATATAATAGTGACAAAATGTATCTACTTTTACAGTTTAATGGTTTAATAAAACAAAAAACACGGTTTGTGTTACGAAAGTTAGTCATATATGGGTAACTTCGTAACACAACAATGTAAAAATTTTAGTTATCGTTAGTTTTTATCGAAGCTATTAACTACGTAATTTTTTCGCAATCGACTGTTGAGCGAAGGCTATTGAATTAAAATCATTCTTTAAAATCAATCAACGTTATTTAGCATTTTTTAAATTATTTACTCTCCTCTTGTAAAATAGACTATTTTACACAATGAAAGCCTAAATATATCAAGTATTAGATATTTCTAGTTCCAACTCGCGCGCCGGGCGCTCTATGAGCCGCCATAGACACTTACACTTAATCAAATATATTATTATGTGAAAACTTATTATAATATCATTCATAAATAAAACACTCGATCGACCGTATTAATTATTGCGTTAAAAACGACTCGTAAAATTATGCGATTGCAGAATTAAGTTTGTCGAATTAAAATACAGTAATATCAAATCGTCTTAAGATAAAATACGAATCGGCTCGCATTATTAAATTATCGATTTACTAAATTATACCAAAAGTCGGTACATTTGTAAAATAAAACGAGTTCAAAGACACTGCCTTAACATTAGAAAACATAGTTTGTTTAAGTAAGCAGGAAATACCACTGATAACTATTTCGAATTTGTAAAGCCGCTGCAGATACACGTTCATAGATATGATGGCTATAGAATAACATTTGCTTTATTTTCTTCGTGTTATACATGACAAAACAATACTTTCATTACAAAGTGACACAATGTTGAATGCCGAACCATCATAAGGGACATCCTATTATTTTGGGATCATTAGTTTATTGGTTGAAAACTTATGATAAATACTGAATTGATATATAAAGCGATTACCTGATCCTATACTTGAATAATTTTTTGGAATTGGTTAACCAATATTCATATTTTAGTCTAGATAATGTAGAAGAAATGGTATTAGTAATTGCCTTATTTTCATAAAAATCGGGGCCACCACTGCGTTACCGTGATTTTGAATATTTTCTGTTATTAATTATTATATAAAACTATCGGAGTCGATAACCTAATTAAGCTTTTTTCTTCACCAAACGAGTAATATTTATTTTGTTTTTTTTTTTAAGAGATCAAATAATTTTAATGTTTTTGTGATATCCGCAGAGTGGTTTGTCGCCACGAGATAGACTATCCTTCTTTTATTATTATAGTTAGTAAAAGACGGGAACTTTACCTCGCGGTGACATATATAATATTCCACATTTTTACGAAACAGTGAAAGTTTATGGTCCCAAAATAAAAGAATGCCATAAGCCCCTTGTATTATGAAGTAATGGGGAAGTACCCTGGACGATGAGGGGATGTACCCTCGGTCCGGTGACGGGAGAGGGTATATCCCCCCGGCAGTGACGTAGCAAAGGGGGCACTATTTTTGGGGTGACAACCGCCTGGTCTCACAAAAATAAATCGCTGGCATAAACAATTATTTTTCCACTATTTTAACACTAGCTCAGCTCTATGTATAATTTGAGGATTCCCGTAAAAGAGTCTGACGCTGTCGCGGGAGATAACTTCAATATTATAAATGTGTTATTTCTTGAATATTATAAACAGATATCGGAGAAATGTGCGTCATTGTTCGCAATAATATGGACATGACTCCAAAGGTAATATAATAATTAATAATTTAATCAGTTTACCTATTTGACACCGATATTACCGATAACTATGAAAACCTTTGTAAATAGTCACCTTAATGCTTCGAAATCAAATTTATAGTACATTGTGCATCAAGGGAGGTAAGTACGAAGGCGAGGGCTTTTATGACTCGAGTTAGTATTCCGCTTAGCGACCGTGATGCATACAATGTTTTTCATTACACCTGCCGACAAAAAAATAAGTTTTAAGACATAATATTATTCAATGACGTACTGACATTTCTATCGCTCCCTAAGGAATTTCACTTTTCTATTACTCCCGCTATGCACGCAAGCAATGAAGCGCTTAGACAGCAAGTGTGATGAAAAATAAATTATTCGTTTAATTATTCTATTAATTGACTTTGGAGTCATGTCCATATTATTGAGAACAATGACGAACCTTTTTCCGATCTCTTCTTATAAATAATAAATGATCATCATAAAAAAAATACTGCGTTTCACTTGTAGTGACACCATCAACTTTCGCACCGGGTGCCACCCAAGCAGAGTTGGACAAAAAGTAATATGATTACTTGTGTATATTACATTTGTATGTGTACTTTGTAATATATATTACAAAGTACAGATACAAAAGTAATCGGAAGGAGTAATCATATTACTTTTTGCCCAACTCTGCACCCAAGGTAGCTACGCCACTGCCAATGTGGGAGGAGAGTTCCCCGGTGTGGTATGTGGGTGGTAAGGAAGGGGGAGGGTGTTTAGAACAGTCTCGCGCGGCGCTTGAGTTCGTTGCGGCGCCATTGCGGCAGGCGGTAGAACTCCTGCCGCCCGCATTGGAGGAACGCTTCGAATTCCACGTCCGATAGATGCCGCTGAAATAAAATAAGTCATATTCAAATCATCAGCCTATATCAGTCCACTGCTGAACAACGGCCTTTCCTTAGCCTATGCGTACGCATTTCTACTTCGTGAAGTACACTGTTATTAATGTAATGTAGAGAGACTTACGGGTCCCGCAATCAAACTGTTCAAACAGTTTTGTGGGACTATGTATTCAGTTTTAAGTTATCCTGTATTGTACTGAACAAATAAAATCGTTGGCGCAGTAGTATGTCCACTATGATGCTGCTGCCCATTATCAATCTTCAATAAATAAATGATCAGGGACACGTCAATTCCTTAGCTGACTGTTACGCCACCTATGGGAAGAGTTGGGGCGGTGACAAATGTAATCTTACTGCCATCACCACACGGCGAATAATAGTTATTTATGTAACTGGCGCATAATAAGAGGCATTAAACATGAGTGTGGTTTATGAAACGAGCCGTAGGCGAGTTTTCATTTAGTATGAAAACAGCTTACCCCCGTCGAGCATTTTTCATCACTAATACTGACATCTAGAGGAACACTGCAACAAGCATACCTCTAGGTTGAGACGGTCCACGTCAGGCGGCAGGCGGTAGTTGGTAATCAACAGCAGATGGTACGGGTATAGTCCATTTCAAATACGAAGGCCACTCGAAACTTTTGTCATTTAATTTGCCCACTACAAAATGGCACGTGTCGTACACTGATGTATGCAAAAAATATCATTCCACAAAAGGGTCTGGCCAGGTAACTTTTGTTATCACTGATCCTATCCTGTTTTGAAAAAATAAGTCCACCTGAATTTCTTACTGGTTCTTCTCAGGAACGGCGTAGGGTTTGAACCAGTAGTAGATTTTTTTCTCTCTCTTGATAATGTCAGACGATTCGAAAATGCTTATTAATAAGCTTACTTGAATAAAGGATAGTTTGACTTTGACTTTGACTATCGTTGACGCCTAAAGACTTTGTCAAGTGGAATCGGGCCTTGCAACAATTATACCTCTAAGTTGAGACGGTCCACGTCAGGCGGCAGGCGGTGTCCGGTCGCCATGTTTGCAACTTTGTAATATCATCTAGAGGAACACTGCAACAATCATACCTCTAGGTTGAGACGGTCCACGTCAGGCGGCAGGCGGTAGTTGGTAATCAGCAGCAGATGGTAGGGGTACAACTTGGCCGGCTCATGCAGCAGATGTCCGGTCGCCATGTTTGCAACGAACGTCACTAATACTGGCTATACTGACATCTAGGGGGAGGTGGGTACTAATAGTAATCCTCAAATTTATAACTCTAAGTTCAGGCAGTAGTTAGTAATCAGTAGCAGGTTATATGGGTACAATTTCGTAGGATCGTGCAAAGGGTCTTCAGTAATCATGAAAAACAATGATCAACTGTAATTCTGACCGTTATTCTGACATCTAGAGGGATATAAATACACACAGACAGTAATACTCTCATACCTCTAAGTTGAGACGGTCCACGTCAGGCGGCAGGCGGTAGTTGGTAATCAGCAGCAGATGGTAGGGGTACAACTTGGCCGGTTCGTGCAACAGGTGTCTTATCACCATATTGCAATGATCATCAATTCATCGCTAATACTGACATCTAGAGGAACACTGCAACAATCATACCTCTAGGTTGAGACGGTCCACGTCAGGCGGCAGGCGATAATTGGTAATCAGCAGCAGATGGTACGGGTATAACTTGGCCGGCTCATGCAGCAGATGTCCGGTCGCCATGTTTGCAACGAACGTCACTAATACTGGCTATACTGACATCTAGGGGGAGGTGGGTACTAATAGTAATCCTCAAATTTATAACTCTAAGTTCAGGCAGTATTTAGTAATCAGTAGCAGGTGATATGGGTACAATTTCACAGGATCGTGCAATAGGTCTTCAGCTGTAATACTGATGGTTATTCTGACATAAACATATACACTGAGGGATATAAACATATACAGACGGTAAGAGTCTCATACCTCTAGGTTGAGACGGTCCACGTCAGGCGGCAGGCGGTAGTTGGTAATCAGCAGCAGATGGTAGGGATACAACTTGGCCGGCTCATGCAGCAGATGTCCTATCACCATGTTTGCAACTTTGTAATATCATCTAGAGGAACACTGCAACAATCATACCTCTAGGTTGAGACGGTCCACGTCAGGCGGCAGGCGGTAGTTGGTAATTAGCAGCAGATGATACGGGTAGAACTTAGTAGGTTCGTGCTTCAATCATCTTATTGAGCAATGATCAACTGTAATACTGTCGGTTATACTGACATCTAGAGGAATATTAAAACAATCATACCTCTAAGCTGAGCGTACGTAATAAGACGGTAAGCGGTAGTTTGTGATAAGACAAGCAGGAGATCGTAGGAGTAACTACGCGGGTTCGTAAGGTAGGTCGCTATGTTAAGACCGACGGCTATACTGTTATCTAGAGGAAAATAGCCACATACTGACGGTAATACTCTCATACCTCTAAGTTGAGACGGTCCACGTCAGGCGGCAGGCGGTAGTTGGTAATCAGCAGCAGATGATAGGGGTACAACTTGGCCGGCTCGTGTAGCAAGTGTCCGGTCGCCATGTTGGGGAGGGAGCGCCGCACACCGCCCCCCCGCGCGGGTGCTACCCCCGCGTGCCCCGGGTGGGTGTACTAAAATATGAAACAGTGGGTTGTAGAGTTAAGGTACAGATGTAGTGAGAAATGACTTGCCTTCGGAAACGTTCGTCAACGTCATGCTGTTTCAGTCTATCTCACTGAGACTGACAGTAATAGCTGTCATGCTACTTCAGTCAGACTCGGTGACACTGCCTGAAACAGCATGTGTTTACGAACGTTTCCGAAGGCAAGTAATTTCTCACTACACCTGTATAGGAATAGTGAAAAGGGCAGGTATGAAGTAATCCCTTTATTCATAAGTAAAGTAAGTAAGTCTGTAAGACCGAAAAGGACAAACAGGTTATGTTCCTTATAATAGGCTGCAAAGAATAGTATACAATGTTTTTCATCACACTTGCCGACAAAAAAAAAAGTTTTAAGAAATAACATTATTAAATAACGTACTGACATTTCTATTACTCCCTAGGAAATTTCACTTTTCTATTACTCCCGCTACGCGCGCAAGCAATGGCGCGCTTAGACAGCAAGTGTGATGAAATAGTAGATTACATGTCAAGGCCGTTTAAGTGGGAAATGTCTCGGACGACGTGTAATTGTTTTATTTTATTTTTGTTTATTTGGTACACCAAACAGACATCGTACAATAAGGATTTAACAAGTAAGCATCAAATGGTATATATGCTAGCACGAGATCCAAAGTAAGTGTACACAACATGAGTTACAAATAAGCGCAAAAATAACTAATTTCCATAAGGTTAGTAATACATAGTAGGTATGTGCGTACAGTCACCTCTAACAATATGTGTTCGTACAAATTCAGAAACGTCTGTGTAAGGTATTAGAACAGAACCCCTAACACACTTCTAGAGCCGACCGCACACATCACATTGTGTAACACAGTCAGGTTACTATTAAGACAAAAAGTATCAACATCTGGTAAAAAAAAGCATAGTTGAATGAGACTAACGTTAAGCTACTAGAAATCTAATCCGAATTGTAAACAAACATGTAATCCGAGGCTTTCCCATTTAACGGTCGAGGTGTGCTGTTGGCGGCCGGAGGGCAGAAAAAATGCATTTTACATCTAGAAGAGGTCGCTAATGGATTTGAATACAAATCTTGAAGGCCTAGGCCGGCAAAGTGCTCTTTTTTAATTCTATTATACATAAATTTGTGGCACAAGCATCATGACATTCTGCCACTATGCAATAAAATTGGTGTTTTTATTGTTTATTTCATTGCATGTGTGAAAAAAGCACTATACGTACCTCGGCCTCAGACCTATCCATCCTATCTATATGTCTTCGGTCGGCCACGCCTTTCGTCCCGGCCTCTATAGTAATATACTATTACGACGTCTCTAAAATATGTTATGCATTCTCTGTTTTCTGTAAATTCAAGTGAGTACAGTCGCGTGTTTTCCTCTGCGCAATAAGAATAGTATCTTACGTTGTTGTTTCTGTTTTTGAGATTGTAACAATGATATGATATCTGTTGTTGCTCCGTAAAAGGGTAGTTCAACTTATCACTTTTGTTTTTACTTATACCTCGTGAGAAGATACATAAATCATGTACAGATAACTCACCATAGCACTTCTGTCCACGTCAGTGATGGATCCGGCAGAAACTGTAAATTAACAAACGTTTACTTTAATAAAGCGCCACATACAGCGATAGACCGATTCTTTGAAGCAAGCACCATGCCAAGGACGGTACAAATGTACACTTTGGTATAACCTGAAGGCCTACCGGTGATATAAATCGTAAATTTTGAGCACATGTATCTACCAGTAGAGACAGATACCCGAAATTTACCTTCCTTTATGCGGAAGGCCCTGTGCCTCCGACACTGAAATAAGTATTTATTGAGATCAGTAAAACTGATATAGGTAATTTCACCAGAGTTGAGGTGAATGATTACACACATCCAAATTAAGTACAAATTAATAAAATGTAGTGAATGAATTAATGACTTGCGTCAAAATATTGAAGCAAATCCCTTGAACATACTTTTTGGTCAATCTTACAGTTGCAATTGGGTTTGCTGTCAGTACGAAAAAAAAAACACTAACTTCAAATTCCCCGTGTGTTTACATGACATGTTGAAAAAAAGAACACTAACTTCAAATTCCCCGTGTGTTTACATGACATGTTGACGTGTGCGTGACCTCAACTCTCGTGGTACTATCTATACTGTTATCAAAATTTACAATATTAAATACATACGGCTTCTTACACTCTAAATTCTGCGACAATCACAAATCAGTGAATTTCAGTGTCAGCGATTATAATTATTCGTATAGGTCGATTGCTCCACTCTATCCAAATTAGTAAAAACGTGCTGCATTTTTTAGTTCAGTAGTACTAAAGTGTACAGGATTTTCAGCATTGATTTTACTAAACATGGATCCTTTAGGTATCTTTATAAAATAAACATGATGATTTTACTTAAACCTATTGCTTGTTTGTAAGTTAGCATGATTTTCTGTAAGCAGTGTATCTATATTTATCGTGTCATGGGTGCCTGTGCCGTTGCATTGACTTGCTAACAATTATATGTATAACTAATAAATCTAATTATCGAACATTACGGTGAATTGTATAAAAAAAAACAGTTGAATTAATAAGCTTCTGCTTTTTGAAGCCGGTTAAAAAGCGTTACTATTCAAATGTTTTACTTAGCTTCAATTACTTTCCAGAAGTCAAAGTTGGGTGAAAAGTAAATTGATTACTTCTGTAAATTACATTTGCAAGTAATTTAGATTACAAAGTACGCATACAAAAGTAATTGGAAGGAGTAATCGGATTACTTTTTGTCCAACTCTGCTAGTAGTAAGTCTCCTATCAGTGAAGAAAAGTGCATTGCAAACGTAATTGTGTTCTTACGCTTGGATGATATTTACTAATAGTACTAGTAAATATTGTGATACGACGTACACAAGTATAGCCATTATATTACAACAAATTGAATATAATTCTGTCATTATAACAATTTAAGTAGGTAGATAGGTATAAAATAAAGCAAATAGAATGATGAAGTGAAATCAGAAACAGTGGACGACCATGTGGCATAAGCAAGGGAAGTACTAAGCCACTAATTTATAGTTTTATATAACCTACAACTACATTTGGTTTCTTGCGACTTATAGTTGGCGAATAAGCTGAATCGGTGTTCAATTTACATTTAAAGCGCAATACCTACACAATAGGCGTATAACCATTTTTAGCTATATTAACTATATTCTGGATAACCAACTGGTCAGCAGAATAAGGTAGCAAATAAAATAAAAGTAAGCAGGAGTTTTTTTTAATTTGTCGGCTTTTTCTCCTGACAGGCTGGTTGCCCAGAGTATATAACCCTATCCAAGAAACGTGGAATTTAAAATATCAGTAAGGAAGCAGAAAGGCGAGGGTTCACAAAGTTGATATGCGTCTCGTTCTCGCGCGTGCAAGCGGCCGGCCGTGCGAGCGAAGCGACTACTTACTGCACAAGTCCGTCCGCACTGCGCGCGGGAAACCAAATAACCCCGCTAAGTTATTCTTTTTTCAAATATTGTAACGACAAATCCCTAATTTATTGTCTAACGTAAAATAAACATGAATATTATCTGTAAATATAAACATACTTAGATATAGGTTTGATGTGTTTATGAAATAAAAGAGGGCGCGTTGTTTCCATAAAATGATACGAGTAGGTATGGACCAATTCATCCTTAATTGTCTTATATAACAACAAGTACACAAATACACAGTTATATACGACTTTCTAACCTAAAAGGGTAAGTTTTCTATCGTAAATTACTATTTTTTTGACTAAATTCTTGACTGAAAATAAAATAAATAATGACCTTTGACTGAAATATGATCTCGGATGTCTTTGTATAGATAGACAAAGCTGGCAGTTTTAGAACATAAACGTGTATTTATAGTGGTTCGAAAGTTGTTTACTCAATAAGACAACTAAGGATCAGAGTTGACTAAAAGATAATCTGATTACTTTTGTGAATTACATTTGTATGTGTACTTTGTAATCTAGATTACAATGTATGTATACTTTGTAATCTAGATTACAAAGTACACATACAAAAGTAATCGGAAGAAGTAATCGGATTACTTTTTGCCCAACTTTACTAAGGATGAATTTAAGTAGTAGAGTGTTTTTCAACCTAATGAAATTCACACTATTGATAGTCTAAACCTGTTTCTTGTGAGTGTTCTGTATTTAATTATATACAGTCAACCTACTGGAACCCTACGCCACTCAGGACCTATGTCAAACTGACGCTATTAATCAAATTGTAAGAAACTCCTTACTACGTCTCATTTTGACTAGGTTTTAAAGTGGCCTAGGGTTCCGATTGGCTGAGTGTACTTTTGAGATAGTGCGTTATTTTTGTTGCCTACTTAATCATCTAAAAGGTGTAATTAAGTGTTAGTTACAATATGTCAGAGGCGTACAAGTCTGACTAAGAAAGAAAAAGTGTCACTAGAATGTTTACTAACAAATTGTGAAAAATATGATTAATAATATAATTGCTTCTTCAGAAAAACTGTAAATATCAGTCAAAAGTTGGTCGTTGGATTTTGCATTAAAAAATACCACAGATGTAATTATAGTAATCACCACCTGCGCATGAAGTAGAGTGTCCAAATTTTTCGTCTAATTCAGGACAGAGTATGGATTGTTTCAATTATTTGTGTATATTTAAAGTGAAATTAAAAATTATAAGTTTACAGTTACAGGCAAAACGCACAATTGAGTCTGTTCATAAGACATGAGAGCGGTTGGTAGAGGGATGCGTTTATGTTTACCCAACGTGAAATGACGCGTAAGTATGTCTGCGTGCTTAGCCAAGTTGCCAAACGCAAACACACGGTAGCGTAATGTAGTTTTCTCTTTCTTATTAGTGCAACAAAAACAGTCAGTAAAAAACAAAAACCTCAACTCTTCCCGAGGGTGTCGAAAGAGTCGACTAAGGGATTGAAAAGTCATTAACCATTTATTTATCGAAAATACTATGAAAACAGCAGCGTCATCATAGTAGACACACTACTGTGATCGCCAACCTGCTTGCCCAGCGTGGCCATTAAAGGCATTTACTTCCTAATGCGTCCGTACGCATAGGTAATAGGAGAGGTCTTTTCCAGCAGTGACTAATATAGGCTGATGATCTGTGATGTGACAGTCAGTTGCCTTTGGTTCACGATTGAGCGTTAGCGATTGGCATCTTGACTATGCACCAAGGTCATCATTTGTTACCCCTCCCGCACCGCTCCCATACCTCAAGAACAGGCTCAATTATGCGGTAGTTTTCTGATGAAGCATTAGACTAGAGTTACACGTCCGGGCGCAGGAACTGGCTGAGGTGGGACGCGCCGCTTTCCGGGGAGCGAACTACGCACAAACGCTTGTTAGTAAACACCCCGCGAACCGCACGTATTCGCATTTTATTTATGTCTTTATTCAAATAAGTCCATCTAACCGCCAAAGTTTAAACATTTCGATTGAGCAACGTCTATAATTAAAAGTAGTTATGCCTACTAATAGCAACTTATTGGAAGTCGCTCGCCTGAAAGCGTTAAATAATGTAATTATGAGTCTTAATTTTGGTAAATATAGGTTCAATACACCTTACAAAAGATGGGCTTCACTTATTGATTGCTCTTATTGGACCATCTTATTGCGATTTGGATTATTCAATAAAAAGCATCAACTACGATTCGATTTACAAAACAGCATTTTTATTAAAACAAAACTATCGTACAATTAGACAGGCACATACATGAATTTCGTTTCTCCATTACACACTTATTTAGATAATAAAACGTGAATTATGTACCATCGTTAAAGGAAAATGCGACTACGCTCGGTTCGTCTCCAATACAGTTATCAATTATTACAGTAGCCATTCAACTAACACAAATAACAAGATACAAGCAACCCTTCGTCACAAAAAATTAAAGGCAATAATAAAATTAAATAATTTCTCAATTCTCTTCTTTCAGATTTAGTCTTTTGTTAAATAAAATATTATTACAAAGTACCATCAAATATGTGTTCATTTTTACTTCTATCTTGCATTTGTTTAGACACAGCACGCCACGACATTGAAACTACGGCGGTAGTGGGGAGTACTCACTGTCTGATTTGCCGCTGGAGAAGTCTGTGCTATGCGTCTTGTCTCCCATGCCGCTGAATGTGAAGTCTCCCTATATCATCACAAAACATCATGTCAGTATGTAGAATAATACTCATATGTATAAACCTACTTATTATATTAGTATTAAATATAACATATTTTTTGTAAATAACATTTTTATGTATTGACAAGACAACAATTTATAAATTAGCGACAAAGAACGCGTAAATGGTTTTTACTAATTGGATATCGTTTTGAGTAAAAATTTAAATAAAATGAAACCATTAGATACTGTAGCTTATTTAAATTCATACAGCAAACTATACATACATTAATAGTAAACAATCTGCGTATATATTGGAGTCGGAACTATGTATAACTACAGTGAACTATTTTTATACATTTCAACAGACTATATTTTACATACCCACCAACTTTAAAACGTAAATTAATATATCGCATTTCCTTACTCTTAGCACAGCAATAACTTTTCTTTTTGAATGAGACAAAAATCAATCTCTCTACGTCCAAATAATTACCTGTAGTAGGATCTCCATCCAGTACTGCATTGTCTAGGTAAATGTCATATCAGCTCTAATTTACTTTGGACAAGGTCTACCTTTTAAGTATGCGTAATCCCATTCGTCAGTTGAAAATAAAAAAAATGTAAACAAACCTAAAAACCTGATTTTTTATAATCACGCACTTTTCGAACACAATCTTGGTTTTATCACTATCTTAAAACGTTAATACTGAAGTTCACATACATTAATATGCATACATACATAGTAAAAGATATTGATATTTATAAAATATATCTGCGAACATGTTTCACGATATATGTCAAAGACATCAAATGCTATGGAAAGTCAGCCATATTTGTTTACATTTTTTTTGTTTTTAACTGACGAATGGTATACATTAATTTGGGCCGTGTGGTGACGGCAGTAAGAATACATTTGTCACCACCCCAACTCCTCCTGCGGGTGTCGTAAGAGTCGACTAAGGGATTGAAGTGTCACTGACCATTTTTTTTTTTGATAACGATTGATGATGGGCAGCAGCGTCATCATAGTGGACATATTACTGCGATCGCCAATACGCTTGCCCAGCGTGGCGATTATGGGCATTTACCTCCTAATGCGTCTATACGCATAGTTAAAAGGAGAGGCCTACGTCCAGCAGTGGACTATCATAGGCTGATGATGATGTGATACATTAATTTAAAGAACAACTTAGTAGTTTAAGCCTTTATCCAGTCACACAGTAATACTCACTCCAGTGCTCGAGGAGAATGTATGCGATCGCGCGGCGAGCCCGTAGCCGGGCCGCGGCGCCTGACGCAGCGACGACACCACTGAAATACCACGCGTCAGCACTGGCCTACCCTACCCACACTACAGCCCTACCTAGCCTACGGGAATGTCCTACAAAATTTTCGATCATGGTCACCCTACTTCGTGCACGATTGTTTTCTCGATTTTTACGTGTTTTTGGTACCTGGGTTATGAGTAGTTTATATATATATTTATGAATTATGATTCATCGAGAGAACAACCGTCTTTTTTTACTAGCCTAGCTTAAACTAGCTTACATTACGTAAATAACATAAATACTCCTGAATTATAACTTAAATCAAACATCAAGTTCATAGAAATTACAAAATTATTTTAATTGTTCATCAGGATTCATTTAGGTTACATTAAATTATGTCAATATTAAGTTAAAATTCAAAAGTATCAATAACAAGAAGGAAGCTGGATTAAGTTATAAAAAAACTATTAATCATAATACTCTAATAACTTAGCTTTTCCAACTTCCATCTTTTAAAAGCATTTCAATACTTACTTTCGGCGCTAGTGCGCAGTAGCAGTATCATACTGGTATACTAACCCTGAGTGTAGCAAGGGCCACGTATACATATATATGTACTTAGTGACGGACACTTAGGACAAGCACTAGTGATGTAGGTTTCAATCTTAGTACTAAGCAGATTTGTGCAAAAAGTAATTTGATTACTTCTATAAATTACAATTGTATGTAATCTAGATTACAAAGTACACATACAAATGTAATCGGAAGGAGTAATCAGATTACTTTTTGCCCAACTCTAGTACTGAAACTGTATAGTGAAATTTCCTTTCAATGGTTCGATTGCCATACTAACAACAATTGTTGCACATTTAACTACATTAAAATAAGCAATTCTATTTACTTTTGAATAGTCATTTGCGATAAATGAGTAAAAATACTGTATACTACAGAAATCTCGAAAAAACTTTATTTTTACGTGATTTTCCTATTACATATTACACAGGAACCCGTGAAGCGATTATGGCTCTGCGCAATATAATAGAAAGACGCCTGGACCTAAACAACAACACATACATCAGTTTCGTAGACCTAGAAAAGGCATTCGACAATGTCGAGTGGAACCAGCTGTTTGACCTCTTGAAACGCAAAAATATAGATTGGAAAGACAGAAGAGTAATTTTAGAATTATACAAGAATCAACAGACAGAGGTGACAATTGACGATGTAACAAAAACTGCAAAGATAAAAAAAGGTGTAAGACAGGGATGCAGTCTATCGCCATTATTGTTTAACTTATATATAGAAGAAGCTATGCAGGAAATCAAAGAGGCTATTAGAGGCATAAGATTCAATGGAACGGACATTCACTGTATCAGGTTCGCCGATGATATTGCCTTGGTAGCGGATAGAGAAGAGATGCTCCAATTCAATATGCAAAAAATGGGCGAAATATTTAGAAAATACAACCTAAAAATAAACACCAAGAAAACAAAGGTTCTGGTCACAAGTAGAACAACATCTCCCAGAGTGAGCATTACTCTCAACTCAGAAAAAATACAACAAGTAAACGCATTCACGTACTTGGGAAGTATCATCGAGGAAAGAGGCAGAAGTGAAAAAGAGATAAGAACAAGGATAGCAATAGCAAAAAAAGCATTCACTACAAACAGATATATATATATAACAGCAAAATCCATGTAAACATAAGGAAGAACCTGATCAAAACCTACATTTGGAGCACCGCCCTCTACGGATGTGACAGCTGGAACATCACAACACAAGATTGCCGACGTCTAGAGGCTTTTGAAATGTGGTGCTGGCGTAGGATGCTTAAGATTAGCTGGACAGAAAAACGCACCAATCAGGAAGTACTAGACAAAGCAAAAGAGAAAAGACAAATAATGAACATCATTGAGAAACGTAGAGCTAAATGTATTGGTCACATACTCAGACACGAAGGGTTGAATTTAACCATCTTAGAAGGAAAAACCGAGGGAAAAAGAGGTAGAGGAAGACCCAGAGTGCCATATATGACACAGATAAAAGAATGGTCCTGTAGTCAGACGTACCAGGAAGTAAAGACAAGAGCCCAAAATAGGCTTGAATGGAGAACGCTGCAGCGACAGAGGGCCGGGCCCTCTTAATAATAATGAATGATTTTCCTATTTAAAAACGGATTTTTATTACATTAGCACATATGGTAATTCGAATGTAAATAGACGCACATATTGTTATGTAGTTATAGTGTAACTTATAAACATATCACCATTGTTTTTAGTATGGCATACAAACCTTAAAGCGAAACTTCATTCTGCAACTGAACCATTTTAAAATCAGGATGTCTAGGATTGCTTGTCCGTCGCTGTTGACTCTCCGTCACTGGTGAGTGTCAGTCACTGGAGTGTGTCCGTCACTGGTGAGTGTCCGTCACTGGAGTGTGTCCGTTATTGGAGTGTGTCCGTCACTGGAGTGTGTCCGTTATTGGAGACTGTCCGTCACTGGCGTCGACGGGTACTCACATGTCCGTTGGTGGCGGGCAGAGTGTTGGAGCGCAGGCCGTACCCGGGCCGCGGCGCCGCGTGCATTACTACACACACACACACGCTAGACACACACACAGACACACATGTCGACCAACGAGTATTTAACGTATCGTCGAAAAGGTTCAAGAAGCGTATGTGAACTCACATTTGACTTTGTACAGTCGACTACAAAGAGATATATTCACTTTTGGTGCATTCCACGAAAAAGTCAACCGATGTCCCGTACGAACACGGTTTTTCTCAAAATTGTAGGCTTATCGAAGTTCTCTTTCGTGACTAGACGAGTCAAAAATTGCTCAAAAATATATATAATAACTAATAACTCAGGAGAAAACTTAAATTATCGAAATATACACGCTTTTGTACGGGACAGCCCATGGAATGCTCCTTTTACCAGTGTATACATTTCTTTGTTGCCATTACCGCTATAAGTACAGTTGCAATCGCATACATCGGAGTGGCTAGGGCGCTCACAAATATCTAAGCAGGCCTTTATTGTCATAAAACGTTAGTGCATGTTCAGATATTTTGAGCACCGTGACCGTTCCGATATATCTGATGGCGACTGTACATACGCCGCAGTTGTGTTTAACTTGACAGGTTGGTCGACATTCGCGCATTATTCAGCCGTGGAATGCTCCACAAAGACTGCAACGATTTGCGAGAACTACCAGCATTCAGATTTTTTCTTTTCAACCAAAATATTTAACACTAAATGTACAAATAGCGGATTAAATGGCTTATGGTATTCTGTGCCAGACATAAGACAGAAATAAGTAATCAACTAATCAATTATTATTGACGTTTTGAATTCAATTCGTTTTAATTGTTTACAAAAAGATCTTTAATTTTTTAGTCCACCAAGGTCTTAGATGTTTAAATAACAGTACCCATACTCGTAGTATTAATGCTGACGTAGTGTCTCGCAGTCGTTTTGTGTGTGTCACGAGGGTGACATGACTCTTCAAACTAGATCTATCATTAGACTCATCATAATTCATTATACCCGTCTCACTGGATGGAAAATCGAGACAGTGCTTTGGTGTACGGTTATAACTGGTGGCAGCTTTTAATTTTACATTCAGAAGTGTAATGCAATCTTCTCAAACAGGAAATATATTATTTTGATTTCGAATTCTACCGTTCCTGTAAGGAAATGTAGTAAACGAAAAATTCCCTAACTTTATTCATAATTTCACAATCTATGATAAGTAAAAGATGATTGAAGAGTCATGTAACCTCAATAGAACAAAATAAATAAATAATTAAATATTTTGATGATCACATATTTTTATAACGAGATATAATCATTCAAAAGATACTAGGAAAATATTAATCTTTGCATTAAATTATAACCAGAGATAGGGAAACAGTAATCTTGATACTCGTTCCTATTACATGTAATTAAAAGTTATAAAACAACAAAAAAAAAACAATAAGAATACGTGATCAATCAACAACACATGCTGACGAGTAAAACAGCAGCAACATAATAATTAAATAGAATATTTAACCATTTTAAACAATTATTCATATGTATAAACTTAAAAATAATGATAATGAAACATTAAAGTATTCGAATTGACTACAAAAACAAATCGAAAATGAAACGAAATTACGTTTTAACCAGTTGGCTTATTTTCGCTTCAATTCAACCGTACAGGTTTCCAAATAGTATTAAAATCCGGATGATTCAATATCCGCAGACAGTTGGGAGCATTTTTGGTTTTAGATACTATACTATCCAGGGAATGTCAAGTGATTAAATTGTTCTCAGAAACGGGCAAAAAATAATTTGATTACTACAGTCAATTACATTTGTACGTAGAATTAGGAGTTTGGATTACAAACTCCTCATACGAATGTAATCGAAAGGAGGAATCATAGCATTTTTTATTAATTCCGGTTGTTTTGTAGTAAATGAGAATTTTCTCTCACACCCAATGAAATGTATGAAAATAAAAAAATTATATGAATTTCATGCGGTTTAGTGCAGAGGAAACGTGCATGAGGATAGATATATTAAATTAATGGTATATACTATATATCTTTGATATAAAGTATTTTAAGGGCATTAAATGTACTGAATTAATTTTGAGAAACATAAGAAGCTCAAAGCGAACACTAGACAAACAAAACCAACGCCGCCTAAAATATAAGATTTTTAATTAAAAAACCGGCCAAGTGCGAGTCGGACTCGCGCGCAAAGGGTTCCGTACCATTATCAATTTATTATTAAAAAAATACAGTTTAATCAACCTACCTCAAAAACTATAGGAGATAATATTATCAAACCAAAAATCGTTGATAGAGTTTATTAATGTGCATAACATATATTTTTTTCAGAATTTTATATCGCGTAGTTTAAAAAATAGAGGGGGGGGGGACACATTTTTCAGACTTTGAGACCTGATATCTCGAAAACGATTTGCTTAAATAAAAATGTGATGTATAAACCTTCATATCATTTTCAAAGACCTTTCTATTAATACCCCACACGCTTATGTACAACTAAAAAAAAAATTCTATCCCTCAGTTACATGTATGGAGGGCCCCCACCCCAATGGTTTTTTTTACAATTTAGTATCACATTCCTGTAGCGGTTCATACAACACTGATCCTTACCAAATTTCGTTACTGTAGCATTTATAGTTTCCGAGTAAATTGGCTGTGACAGACGGACAGACGGACAGACGGACAGACGGACATGACGAATCTATAAGGGTTCCGTTTTTGCCATTTTGGCTACGGAACCCTAAAAATCTGCAATGAGACGAGACATTTAACCGAGGGCATATTTAGCGAAATGACAATAATTATTATTATGGTTGGAAGTTTCAGATGCTCTATCCGTATTGCGTATTTGAAGGGTCCATGGAACGAAAATGGGTTGACTACATGTTCTTTCATCCAAAAATACCCAAACCTCAGAAAGTAACAAAGACAGAAAGCTCCAATTTACAGTAAATAACATCTGTCATAAGAGTTTGGTGAGTAAGCATTTGGTGAAAGGGCCGATTCTCTATGCAAACATGGCTACGCTCTTTCAGAAGGAAAAATAAGGAGCCTTTGACGTGATCTTCGTAATGACTAGAAGTATTGGCACTGACTGTACGAATAAAAAAATAACAAAATGCCAAGTAGTTGGATATGTCTCCGACTAAACATTACCTCAACATATATTATCTAAAAATAAACATTTTGGAATAATTTAGAAAAGGCAAAATAAGACGGCGGCGTGGTGTAAGCGTAGAATTAAAGCCAATTGTTCTCACCTCGGTACGAAGGTCGCTGCGCGTACTCTCTACGCTACATTCGCTTTAGTATACTATATAGTATTTATACAACATAAGCATTTTTAAATCTTGAAGTTTTTCAAATCTACAGATTTACTACTTGCTCAATAAAATTTCTCATTATCATTGAGGAAATTGTGGACAAACTGATATGTAAAGTGTTAGGGAACACATTAGCCCCGGAAATTGTAAGTATTTATATAGATCATATTAAACAACTTTCACTACGACGACAAAGCCGACACTACGAAAAAATAGCTATGCTATAGGAAACCTTGACATATGATTCTTCAAAATATATTAAACAGCTGATTTTTTTCGTATCTCGGTTTTCCCCCTAGTAAAAGTTGTTCAGTATCACCAATATGATTCACACCTATTCAAATATCCTTGACAAATTCGTTAGCACGCTATATAATTTCAAAATATCGACAAGTTGAAGCGTAAATCTGAAGACTTGAAGATATAAATAGGTACATTTACAAAAATAACGTAGAAACTAAAATGTATACCAAAACGATTGCAGCATTACTGTTAAACTTAAACATAATTATGGATATGCGATGAAAGACAAAGCATAGACGATACATGTATGTAATAATAAAATAAATGTATACGTCGATAGGTACAAGCGGGGATGCCGTACTCTACGTTACGAGATTCAAAATTCTCACCCTCGTTTAGGTAGTAACTATGTACTGATTGTACTGGAACAGTTATAACAATGTATTTATCCAAGCTCTGTCGTTCATTACAATTCATTACAATTGATACACTTGTTTTTAATCACGAATGAAGGTTATTCGAGTCAGTTTTTATATGAAAACAATAATTTTAGTTTTAAATATTAACTCAAATCAGTTTTGGGCTTGAAGTAATCTGATTACTACTGTCAATTAAATTAGTACGCGGATTTTGGAATCTTGATTACACATTCCTCATACAAATGTAATTGACGGTAGTAATCACTCATAATCAGTGATTATTACTGTCAATTACATTTAAGTGATTACTGATCAGATTATTTTTGACCAACTCTAACTCAAATAAATACTGGAAGTCAAGTGAGGGCGCTATGGTTTAGATAAAATTTGAATTATCGGGCAACACTCTTCGACTTTTCAACTTTAAAATAATAGAGTCGAAATGTGGTAAACCAAAGATAGCTGGCGGTATCTACAAAATTATTT
>JALPQI010015434.1:0-30953 GCA_025490895.1 Thaumatotibia leucotreta
AATAAGATAAAATAAATTGCAAGAAACACGGTAGTTTACTTGTTTACAAGCATGGTTCTTCATTATTAAGCCAGATTTATACAGATTTGTAAGTTATTACTGCAAGTTTTGAAACAAAGTTATATGCAAGAAAGAGATGCAGATGTTTTGTTACCCACTCTTACCCTTCGTGGTGATTATTGTTCTTAGTTTTTTAATAATGTACCACGATCCAGGAGCTGTCTTGATGGGAGAGGTAAATTACATTCATTTTATTATAATTTAAATTATATTTTAACAAAACGGTATGTAAGGTGTATGTGTTGCTGTTGCAAAATGAGTCGTCTAAGGAATAAGTATTAGGTCATATTATCTTAACAATTACAACACATATATGCGTTATTTCATTATCAACGAATTTAATTTTCCTGTAAAGTAGGTACTCGTGCCTATATAAGGTCCTAATTTATTAGTTGCAGATATTTTAACACATGATACTTTACATTACAATAATTAACTTTAAATATAAATTAAGAAATCTTTTCATGTAATTTTTTTGATTTAATTTTCCTAACAAAAAAAATAATTATAATTTTGACTAAAAAAAATCATCATCGACTGTCTGTCATGTCATCAAACGACACAATCCAACGGAAAATAACATGACATTGACAGTTAAGTATTTAATTTATCGACGTGAAGTGGCCAGTTCCAGTTGAGTGGTACGTAAAAGAGGTCCTAGAATCTGTTAAATGAGTTTTCATTTAATAATCACATAAACAGGGTGTTTTTACGTAGCCAATTTATTTTGCCGTTTTCTCCAAAAAAACATTGTAAAAGCTATAATGTTTCACGGTTTAATATACTCCAGAGACCGAGTACTATCAGCTGTAAAAATATCTGCATCTAATAAATTAGGACCTTATATATTAACATAACTTTTCTCAAACATGCAATTAAAATATATAAGTGTTTATAGGCTACGAAGTTTAAAGTCGAGGTGAGACTAGGAAAAAAATCCGTAAATATTATAAATATATAAGTTTTGATGTATTTTTAAATGGCTAGTTGTGGAATTACACAAAGGAACGAAATTTGGCTATTGTTGATCTAAGAATCCTGATCCAGGAAATCCCTGCAGCTCTATCAAACACATTTTTAGCCTATTTTTTTTTCATTGCTTGTTTGAGTAAAGGACTACACACTATGTACCTACATACCTCGGCTGGAAATGGAGGTGCCTGGTTTAGTCTTTAGATCTATCTCTTTATATCTCCTGCCGGCAACCCCATTCATCCCGGACTCTGTAGAAATGTACTATTATTTATTTATTAAGTTCAAATTGTACATAATTTTTCGTCATAGGCATTTAAATAAGCTAATAATCTAATCATATGTCAGATTTCGGGCTTTGTTCAAAGGCAGGCCCATTGCCGTTTTAAAAATAGTAAGATTTGCCCTATTTTGGTTTAAACAAGTGGAGAATATAGGCTGTTCGTAAACTATACTTCGCTCATACAACTTTTATCGAGCATAAAGTTGCTGCGATATTCCAATGCCATCCGGGCTGGCTGCGCCATTGTTCCTGTTGAGCCAATGCAATAGAATGCAAACAGTACGTCTATTACGTGGAGATCCAACCTCAATATTTGTTTAGCGATCGATAGCGTCAAATTATGTAGGCTCAATTGGAAGTTTGATACTTGGGGGATAAACGAGGAGAGCAAGTACTAGCAAAGAAACGACATAGTTAAAATACTCGTGCATTCCGATGGTAGTCTTGATTGATTATTATCTGACCCTGAAGTGGGTCATTGTCAGACGGAAAATCAAAAGTTGTCCAGTCAAGTGCAAAAATAAGTATCGAAAGAATCCGTTCATAAATATGTTACGACGTTCTTATTACACAGAATTAGAGTGCACTGGGACATATTTTTGAACGTTTTTGTATACCCCTTATTTTGTCTTTGACTGTCCAATCAGTGGTCAAAGTCAAAAGGTTACAAGTATAAATCTATGTTAGTTTTTCTGTGGGCAGGTTTTTCTAATCATAATAGACCAAATTTGTTTTAATCTTATGTCCATAACCTTGAACTGATCATGAAGTGACATCAAGTGTAGGTACAAGATGTAACAAACATATCCCTATACTATAGGTTACACCACACATTCCAAATTTTGAATCGCAAAATACGTATTGTTTCCCGATTTAAAAAGTCAGTAACAATATACCCATTTAGATACCCGTAATTCACGTACAGGAATATCAACGTATCGAATCGAAATACGAACACGTTTAAAAATAAATAAATCAGACTCTACGAGCCTCGCTTTACACAGAGTTGTGTTAAATGCATCTTGCTACGGCAGCGGCGGGCAAATAAAACATCCCCGTGCGAATAAATACGTAAACTGGTTGCAGGTGTAGCACAGTTGCACAACTGAACAGTAAACCATCTCTTAGGAATCTAAGTCCAATGTTCTACTTTAAACCGCAATTGGTCATTCGTATTTCGGTTTAATACAGGCTATTTTGAGCCCTTGCAGTGAGACGTCACTTGTTTTTTGGTCAGATTTATTGCTGAGTAATACATCTGTGTATAACGTAACTCTGGCGAACGGCGTGCATACAGGCCAAGGTTTTCTGGACGTGTTGTAAAGGTACAAAGCTACTAGGTACCTACTGAGTTTATTGCTAACTCTGCCATTTTACTGCAATAGTCTACCACACAAACCACTCTTCATCGTATGTTTTACCCCTTTTCCAGTGATTCTAACTTCGTATAAGATTGGAAAGGTAAACAATATTTTCGGTATGTAGTACTTATACAATATTGTAACCTAAGCAAAGTTTATGTCTAACTTTGTGCATTATACCGGTAACTTCTAGTATTCATAGACATTAAGTTGATGAAAACGAGAAAAGCCTGTCACAGAATGCTCCTGTCACAATCTTCCTCACAAAATGCAAATGCCTCGCAATTTACGCGACCCCGGACTGCACGACTGTTTTAGACGAAATTGCATATTGCTCTGGGAAACTTATATTCTTACATAGTACGGCTTAAAATATACATTCACTTCAGTTTTACATGCTTTATACACTTGCTGTTTAATCAGCGTAATGTTTATAATTATTATTTTATTACGTACCTACCTAGATTCTCTACAGTGCAGCAGGCGTACCAAAAATTACATTCTGCAATCGTATACGATAAGCGATAGGTCACATGACGATAATAATGTATCCACATGACCATGTTAATCATGGCGACAAAGTGAAAGAATAAAAAAAAATTGGGGCACCTCCCCAACTGGTGAAGTGGGGATGTTTTTTTTTTTATTTGCTCTAATCCTATAACCTATAGTGTGGGGTATCATTGAATAGGTCTTAAAAAGAATAAGCTAGGGACCCAAAACATTTTTTTCTTTAGTTAATATTTTCGGGCATAATCACTCCAGAAGAAAAAAAAATGTGTGTCACTCTAACTTTTGAGCCGTAGGTCCAAAAAATATGAAAATAATCATGATGTTTCCGAACATAATCGGGCAGTTTTCGAAAAACTGCTAAAACCCTGCACTGAGTATGGCCCGACATGCTCTTGGCCGGTTTTGTAATTATCTATCTGCTATCACTATTATTGTTTTAGACACACCGAACTTCAACTAACAATGAACTTACAAAATCCTTTTAAACGGCCACTTTCCTATCCAAACCCAATCAAGTGCCTGGGCATCTAAAATTCATTTTGAACAATCAAATCAACAGAAACGCGGAAACTGCGCGCAAAGTAATAAAATATGGAAAAGGTTGGCGCATGAAAGCTCGCAGCTTTTAACTAGCAAAAACTAGCCGACAAGCAATCAGCACGGCAGGGCGGCGCCTCACGGGCAGCGGGAATGGTGGCAGTGATTTTTGCTACAGGTGTAGCCAGGTGGAGGGGATTGTTTTTATGAGCACACGAGTAGACGATGACGATGAGAGTGGACGATGGCGAGTGACTACCGCCGCCCATACCGCCCAAGCGAACACCTGCAATACCAGGGATGTCACAAGTGTGTTGCCCACATTTGAGATGGGAGAACGCTCTTTTCTTGGAGGTTTGAATGTCATGTTGGTCCAGAAATACCGCGGAAGGCAGTAAGCGGAAGCAGGAATTCCATAGTTTAACTTAGATTTTTTTTTTACTTGCTAATTGACCCTATGGAAAAGGGTTAAACGTACGCTGCCGCTACTTCGTGTAATCTTGTTGTATCGTGTAAAATTCTCTGCGGTCTGCGGTGAACAAGAAGAAAATTTTCGAACGCAGAAGTTTTTCATTATTATTATTATTTTATTTTATCAGACTTTTTTCAGAGTAGGTAATTGTCTCCACACACCTCCCTTACAGCTCCGATTAGCTCTCCGCCTACAGCTGATCCAAGATTCACTGATATCGTCTGTTTTCATCACCTATGTTGGGGTTAAGCCCCACGGTGTATTTAGAAAGGCTCTACCCTTATATTTAAATACATACCTATATACACACCCATCAATTTAGAAATATTTATTATGTGACAAAGTGGTGACAAAATAACCCATTCTAAATTCCCTCAAATAACTTTGAAGTAAAATTTCTACGTGCACATCTACGGTACTTGCATGGCTGTACTGTTAGTTTAGGCACCAAATAGCAACTCGTTGGACCGAGAATTCAGCCAATTCGAAATATTGCCAACTAGGTAAAACTAAACTTAATACAAGGATCTCAAGCATCATATTAGCACGTACTTGAAATAGGTACAATTCGGGCTCTGGGCTGGGGTACTTTGTGTTATGATAGGGTTGCACATTACAAACGGTACATATACTTATACATACATTTATAATATATTATATAGGAATATAAAAGGGTCCGTGATAATATTTTTAAACTGGTTCATTACTACAATTTTGTTACAACGACCCATGTTTTACTAACTGGTTTGATATATAATATTTTCTTCAGTTACCTCGATGATTACTCATGAAATAAAATTGTAAAGAGTGTAAAGTGTTCTAAACGTAGGGATGAAGTTTAAATTTAATTAATATGCGCGCGTTATCCATTTTATATTCATGGTTTGATATACAATATAGTAAGGTATTTTTTACGGACGAGATCAATATTTGAAACGGCAACACCGTTGGCATGGCGGGATAGTATTTAAGATGATTTTACCCTATTTTCAAAACAGAGAATAATTATACTTCTCGCCGTGACGAGATTTGTAACGAAACCCACGCCATACGGATGACAGAAAAAAAATAGTAAATTGAAATAGTATGTTAAAGGAATGATTATGTGTCGTTATCAGGATGGATGGAACATTAGGCTAAATTTAAAACCTCCGTTTTAGTTGCCTACTCATTTGAAGCCTTAAAAAAATATCATTACAAGCAAAACATTACAAAAGTACTAGTACCTATTAATGATATTTAAAGAAATAAATTATTACCCAAAATCCACAAAACATACTGTCAAGGCCTTAACACGAGAGCGGTTGTATAGAAAAAATGCCCGTTAAGTTAATTCGTTCTTGTATGTAATAAGTATTTCTACTTGATTAAACTTTTACTTTGATCACACTTCATAACTCCATCATACGCATCTCATCCCTACGAAGAAACAACTGTAGCTTGTTTGTACACACTATGGGCACCGGTTTGTTCAAAACGCGGCCAAAGTTAAAGAAGCAATGTTTGCTCACCAACGCGACTGTGCTTAATTCAGCTGTGCACTGGCAAACTTCTGTTTAGTTGTAGTTCGTATTCATTCGAGCGAACTGCCGCTTATGTTGAGTGACGCGGTGTGAATTGAGTGATTTGCATAAATAAATGCATTTGCAGACTAAACTTGACGTGTTTATCTTTGTTGTTGCCATTCTTTGCAAAAAAATAAGTAGTTAAAGTACTATTTTATACCTTTCCAGTTTTACACTACCCACGAGAATAATAACGAAAAAGAAGAAGCATTATTTACTATCTACGAGTAATAACTGCAGAAAAAACAGTACAACGAGGGAAACTATCTAGTTTATAAATAACAGTGCGCCGTGGCGACTGAAATGAAGCGAGATTTACATTTTTTATGTATTTTTTTTTTGTTTTTTCTATATTTTCTTCTAGAATCTTGGGTATTTTATCGTCGAAATAAATGTACTCTAGCACTGTTTGAAATTAAATTTTAAGAAAACTTTTAATGTCATGACAAGTAGGTATCTAAAAAGTGAACACCTGCAATAAAGATTTTCTATTCTTTCGTAGATATATCAGACTAGAATCACATGTACAGATATAATTATAGTTATGTATATACATGAATTTCTCGTTTAAAGCTAGCATTACTACATTCAATGTCTGTCACATCACTTCACTTAGTATTAACGTAACGATAATGTGATCTATGTACTTAAACGTCGATTAGTGGTATTAGTATATATATATATATAATTGAAGCATAGGATGTCACTGATTGAATGCCATCAGGTACGGTTTGATAGCTAGACAATCGGGTATTTGGGTCACCTGCAGGTTAAATAATTGAGATCGTCGCCGGCCATGTTGCTTCGCTTATCTCGGGGCTAGGCATCGATGCTGAAGTTAGGCGGAGTCTACATGAATGTCGAGGTTTTATATGACTTTACTCCAAACTATTGAATTTTTCCACAATACTAAAACACAATTCATTCGACATGGTGTTTGCTACTGTTAATGACCAGCACATAGTTAATCCTGATCATTCTATAATACTATTATTATGAAAACAAATGTAATAAGGCACGGTTATTATAGGTACCTACCTTTAATTACTTATGTGGTAATAACTATTTCGACTTTTACTTGGCCAAAAAATTATAAGCTCATAAGCACCGATCTATGAGGTACTTTTTAGAAGTTTAAGAAGGGTTGATAAAATCTTCAAATTACGTATCGTGCGTAGGCGCTGCTACTATTAATACTTGAACATTTTTTTCTAATTTCCTATTACACCTAAGGGCTGTTATTTGAATCCCCAAATAACAGTGTCTGTGCGATACAATTTTAATAGCTCAGTGATTTTTTCATGGGTGGAGAAAAGAATGGGTAGTGATGATTTTATCTAACGGATACTTGTATCTGGGGATTGCACAAAGTGTCCTAAATTCCACTTGCATAATCACGGGTTAAGTCCCACACGGGGTTAAAGGAATAGTAGTTCAGAACTGTATGGACTTAACTAGTTAACTCTCTTGGCCCTCGCTCCGGGATATTCCTGGTGCAAAAATTGTCAATCGCGATTCAGCGTGGCAATGCCGCGAGCGTGATGGGCACTTTTGCGCCAGGGATGACACGGGGCGGGTTATTTGACTAGAACTTTAGGTATGTATTGTTTGTGACTTAAAATGTATGTTCATTGTATTAACCATCTACATTAACTAGCACGTATCGTTAACTCTTAGTTATAGTTAGTGGCCTAACTAGAGATTGTGCAAGTGAGGCTAAGATGTTCCTAGGTATCACCTTGATTATGTAGAAAACGGATAGTTTACATGAGCCCTTATTCGCACAGAGACAATATCATGGAGCACCATTGACTAACTTGCAGATGTCAGAATATGCAATGATCAAAAGCCAGCCTAGATCAAAGATGAATCCGTTTCATATTTAGGTGAAGCATACCATCTTGGATTTCCATACAAATAGAGAGAGAGAGGCACGGATACGGATACGTAACAAAAATACTGCTTGTGTTTTACATCAATATTGAATGTACCGGCTAGATATTTTCCTAATTTTTGCCTACATTTTTAGCACAGCAGAAGTGTATTAGGTACCTTTTGATTGAATTACATAGGTAATTCATAAGTTCACCTCGATTAAGATATAATAAATCCCTTCCGTATCATTGACAAGTAAGTATCTAAGTTTCCTCGCTTTCATTTTACATTATAGTATTTTAGTTTTTTTTTTCTATTAGGAGCAGTTTCCATCAACATTAAACAAACAAGCTGCCTGATTTCATAAAGTATATAAAAAGAACACAGTAGGTATTACGGCGTACGTAATATTGCTGTCACGAAAAATATTCTCAAAGTAAAATATCCCTTGCATTACACAGGCAACCTTTAAATTACAAGCTCCGTACCACGTTAACAGTAGTGTAAGTTTCCGGGTTAATTGACAGCGTGCAAATTTATCATACTTATAATAACATATTCTTAAACAAACGTTATGTACATATGTACGTGTAATCCTTGTACAAACTTCATCAAGGAAAAAAATACTACTGGAAGATTTACAGGGCTTTTAGTGTATGGATTATCTAATTGGATCCCAATGACTAAACCTTCACTAGCTATATATACTTGTAATATATTCGATTGTTGACCGCTGTCTGTAATGCGTTCATATTTTTGTTTACCAATTAATCTCATAACTAAACAAGAAAAACTCCGTTTCCATCACCCCTATCAACAACAAAACGTATAATACACATAGGCCCTCCTATAATACCTATAATACCCTACCTAAATATAAATATTGCTAATATAACTAACGAGTAAAAAAATACATTTGGTTCTGGGAGCTGTAAACGTCACCCCCTTTATGATTTTTAAACCTGAAGCATCTAAACAAGCTGTATAAAAACTTGCTCACAAAATGTCACTGGACATGATTTGGTTGAGAAATTAATTTGTACAAGAGAACAGTCAAATAGACGCCGGACATTCCGGACAGTCACACTCGTATTAGTAATTATGATGTCATTTCGCTCAAACTTAAATAAAATAATCAGCTTAGAATGTCTTAGCCCACTAATTAAATAGAGGATCTAGTATAAAATCCTCGAAGCTCCAGCCCAACTCGCACTTAACCAGCTTTTTATGTACCTACAGCTTATTATAATTCTCATTTGTTTCTCGGGTTGAGAATGATGAAACAAAGAAATGTAACTGAAATAGATACAAGAAAAATTTGCGAGTATTTGGTCTTGTGCCATTTCTGTCAAGCTTTGATTTAAGACATTTACTGCTGAGTTACGCTCGTAGTCACACCCGATATTATGAGTTTTGCGGTATGTAGCAAAAATTACTTTAAGGGAAAACTACGTACCTCGAGCACCTAAGTAACATAGTACCGGTTCGCAGTAACCCGTGCACCGTGCAGTGCCAGTGAAGTGACGCTCAAGCTGTTACATTTTATATAGGTACAATGTACATAGGTCACTAAATAAGTTTTACAACAAATAGCCATACACGAAACAAAAACTATATACGAATATATTGCAGAACTTCGGCTGCCCTATGCAGAAATCAAGTATCTGTGTTTTGTCAAATTTTACAGGAGAGCGAAAAAACGTTTTTTTTTTAGATTTTTCTTGATTACATGTTTACTAGTTAAATTATAGCATTTATTATAGCCGTTTTTTATTATGCAAGTTATCATTAATAGTGTACTATATTTATTTTTTCAAAATTATGAGCACAATCATTTTAAAATGCAAAAACAGGTTTCTGCCTAGAATGCGATAATATAATTTTAAAGCTTTTCTACAAAGAAACAAGTATCTGTTTATATTTTAGTGCTTTGGTAGGCTTCTTGTTGATAAGTTTATAAACACAAGCATGTTTTATACTACGTTTTAGATGCCTATCATTTAGTGTATGTCATGCTTGTGTTAAAATATATTATTTCGGTATTAATGCAGTAGGTATTGGAATATTTCATGGAAAACAAGGTCCTGTTCTGTTTGAATGCAAGTTGTTTTAAAATTCATGGGTGTATGAGTTTTTTTTCTGGAACAATGAATTTCTGACAGAAATACTTGAAAATTTAAATCAATTACTTAAATTGTAGGAAACACCTTACATACCTAACCAAAAAATAACTTCAAACCCGACAGTCTATGGAGAATATATTATCTAGACGCACGCGTGGAAGACGTAAAAATAAAAAGTTATAGGTAGTTTTGTTCAATTAATCTGCAAATTAACATACAATATATATATATATATATATATACATTTACATTTTTACTTACACCTGGTACAGAACATACAGATAAAGGTATCCATATACATCAACCTTATTCAAATGTCTCTACTAACTAGTTCACATTCCTCTATTCAATCAGAGTGATTGTGAATTTTCTTTTTGTGCATTCAAAATAGTTGCTAATTATTTGGCATAAAAGGCACTAACTTTTCCAAAATCTCTTCTTTTTGCTGTTCTGACACCTCTACCTCTTGAGACATTGATTTTTAATTTAGTAATTAAGAAGAAGAAGTCCACTACTTTATATTTATGTATTCATTAAAATTATTTTTATAAAATACAGTCCTATGTCCGTTTCTGAAGCAACCTTCCACCACGTTTTTCAATAACAAATTCCATCACATTTAGCTAGTGGTAGAAACTACCCCAATTCTCGAATTTTACCCTAGTTATTATTTTCTAAACATATAGAAACTATCTGTTTTGCCCTATGGCGAGCATTTGAATAAAAATATTCCTTAGGATTATATCCTTTTCTTTGCGTCTTTTCATTATAAATAATTTATACAACCAGGAAAACACTTCAGTTATCAGATAATAAGCACTTAAATAACACTTCTCGTATACGACCTATGACTGACAAACTTAAGAAAAAACAGGCAGATTCAAAAGTCTAATTTAAAAAAGGTACCACAGGACAATTTCTACCCGAAATTCAAATACTTAAATATAAATATAAGGTTTTGGTATCCTAATAAAATGAAAATTTCTAAGCTAAAGTCAAGTAACTTAGCGATCTATATTAATATTTCTACGCTGAAGTCAAGTAACTTAGCGATTTATATCAATATTTCTACGCTGAAGTGAAGTAACTTAGCAATCTATATGAATTTCAAGTATCTTTCGCAAGATACTTGATTTCAAGATAGAATTAGGGTATATACTTGACTTTAACGTAGAATACCCCGTTGAAAAAAGATACTTGGATTTTTGAAAGTTCTGTAACTACAAAACTATTCAGTAGTAAAAAATAAATAAAATACTGAAAAATGTATTTTAAAACAGTGAATCGAATAATGTAAAAAAAATTTTTTTGATAAATTTCGAGATACTTGATTTCTGCGTAGGGCAGCCGACATATCTAGTGACCTATGTAATAGACAGCAAAAATATTAGCAACTATTTATTTGTCCTCAATACCTAGTCAATAGCTCATCTTTTTCCCGATGTTATTTTTATTATTTCATGTTCTCATGTTATACTTCTCTTGGCCGATTTTCAGTATCTAAATTTACATTGCTTGACGACTGCTGACGTTCTTTACTAATCTTCAATTAAAGTTCATCTAATTGATTTTTGAAGTAAATAATTAAGTAAGACTATGGAAAATATTGACTTACGAGTACTATATTAGACATTTGATATTTAATATTACTAATATATCTTATAAAAGTATTCATCGTATACCCGGAAGCTACTACCTAGTTTCTACCTCCGCCACTAATTGCAATTAGTACGCATATATCTTGACAGCGCGACGAACGTAGCGCGTCTCCCACTTTGTGTGGCACTCTGCGCAACTGTGCTGCTGCTATAAACTTGATAATGATAAGATGACTTCTATGGGTACAAGAGGCTTAAGTAAGTAGCCGATTGCATATCAAAACCTCAAACAAAACTTCGAATAAATGTATGAAAACAACAAACCGGGGAAAATTCCTATTTATTTTAGCTTCAGTGTTTTGATGTGCGTTGAGCCCCAAACAGGTCAATATATAAGCCTTAAACTTCCCTTCTGACTTTGAAAAAGTATATTATGTATATAACGGTGATTATCTGATTATAATGCGTGTACATTGTACTTAATAAAAAAAAACCTGTCAACAACAGGGCGAAAGAGTTATAATAATTTATTTACATAAAATAGGCAGACGGGATCCATTAATATTAGCTGTAAATACTTCGTTTTACCAGTGAATATCTAGTACGACAAGTGAAAACTATGCAGTCTTACATCCGTAAGTACCTTTAGGAGCTTTAAAACCGGTAGTAATTACAAAGGAAAGTTCCTTGCACGTGTTATTCTATTCAATGTTTGATCTACGAGTACTTCAATGCCAATAAATGTACGACATTAACACGGCATTGCTAAATCTAGTTACCATTAATTTAACTCTATGAAACTCGTATCTAAATTTTTTAATAAATGTTATAATCCACCATGTTTTGTACTGAATAGAGACCTTTTTGATATGTAACAGGTATGGAAAGTTACCTACTTCGCATAAAAGGGGAATTTGTAACGCGAAGTAAGTTGCGTGCGAGAAGCAGATGTCGTGTATCCTTCTTGGGTTTTTACGGATGCCCACCTTTGTAATGTAGATAGATTTATCACTCTCATACACACATTTAGGATCTCATTTAGAACTGTAGCTGTCTAAATGTACCTAGGGAATGATACGTGTAAACGCATACTCTAACAGTCTTAGTTTGCAAAGAACTACACAAAATGTTCAGTAAAAGTTGTGCGGTACATTTTACTGGATTTTGTGAAAATTTAACCCTTAATACTCTGATTAACCTGGTGAAGTTGCAATTATAATTAATGACAATTTTTTAATGTACTTAATTTTTTGTTCAATGAGTAGGTCTAAAGTTAGGTTAGCTCAGCTCTTAAGGAGAGCATTCCTCAACGCCCATCAAGCCAGTTTAAGGCGCACCCACATGGGACGCTGTGTCTTTGTCACGTTATCTTCTGCTGCCGAGAATTCTGCTGTTATCTCGGAATTACGACAGATTTGAGGAGACTGAGGCAGCACTACCGAGGATTGTAGTTTTTTATGGTGCTCCTGAAGAAATTACATTATTGTCTTTTCTTCAGGATACACGTAATATTATTAAATTTGTGCAAAATTAGACTTTAAAAGTATACTCGTATAACTAATAATAAACCACCAATACAAGATTTTCAATGGGCTAATTGCAAATCACAGTTCTTAAAAAAATAAACACGCCACTTTGAAACCTCCATAATAGGCGTAAGCACTAAGCCATACTGCCTAGTGGCCCCCAAAACACGGGAATGAAAAAACGTTCGGATACAAAATAAAATTGGAACTCGTGTTAAACTTGTATATTATTATTGTTATATTAAACCTATAATAAATCTAATATTATTTTAATCATATGAGTGTTTAATTATTATTAAAATATAATGAAGAGAACAATATTTGTCGCGAATTTTATTATTATGATGTTTTTTTTTATTGTGAACGAATTAGTTTCAGAACGCACTTAGTATTCTTTAAAAAGTTAGCGCGATTGTACTTTTCAAATGTTAATGGTTTTCTTAGAGATAAAAAGTAAAATTGTGTTTAATATGAGTAAATCAAGTTACGAAGGTGATGTTTTAACTCCTCAAGAGTGAGTTTTGGGGTTTTATTCCTTCGCGTTGTAATAATTATGTTCTCGCCGCTGAGGTGAAAAGTTGTATGCATCACACGAGAGCAAAGATATTTGTATCTTTGCTCTCTGCTTTGCTTTGGACTCAAAGACACGTCTTTGAGTCCCTCACTGCGCTCAAGATTCTAATTATAGAATCTTTCGCTTGCTCGAGCTCGAGACTCAGCGTAAACACTTGTAACAAAAATCTACTTTGCTCTCTAGTTGAATAAATAAAATATTCTCTTACTGTACTGTTTTGTTATTCCGCTTAAGGTGCGGTTAAACTAAAAGAGCTGTTCTAACCTCCCACTCTACGAAATTCAATCTGTACACAAAACGTGATTGGTTGATTTCTTAGAACGGGCGCTAGAACAGCGAATGCTCTTTTGATTTAAACGCATCTTTAGGTCTACAGCAATAATCCCATTATTCATAAGAGTTTGTTAACTTAACAAGCGGCTGATAATTGTTTTTCCCTTTTGCTGCTTTGTCAGCCTCCGTAGCCTAGTTGGTACTTGGTAGTGACCCTGCCTACGAAGCTGGAGGTTCCGGTTTCGAATCCCGGCGAGGGCATTATTTGTGTATTTATTTATCACAAAATATTTGTTCCTTGGTCATGGCTGTCTATGTATTTATGTATCTATATGTATCTATCTATTATATATATCGTCGCCTGGTACCCACATCACAAGCCTTAATTGAGCTTACCGTAGGATTAGGTCGATTTGTGTAAGATGATGTCCCAAGATATTTATTTGCTCTTATGAACACATTGTTAAGACCGAAAGGGACAAACAATTATTAGCGGCTTGTTAAGTTAACAAATGTTTATGAATAAGGGGGTAAGTATTTAACTAAGAAAGGTACCTAGTTAAAGATCAAAAATATCCAAAATATGATGCAATGTCATACATTATAACACATACCGAGAATATCATACGGTGACACGTTCATTTTAGTCTTAATATAATTGTACTGACATTCCATTTGAAATCTGGTTTGGTATTGCTTTCAGTTTTGGGGGCGCGTTTCGGAAGATGCCATTTCCGACAGCTTTCCAAATGAAATGTGTGCTAATATTCCCGGGCTTGCAATTATTATAGGTACCTATCTAAAATTATACGTATCATTGAAAATCATGCAATACTATTCCGACAGGTTTCCGACCTACTTATTCACTTTTTTGAAATTTCGGGTCACAGATTTTTGAGATTTTTTATAGGATATGTGAATTTTATACTCAAAGTACCTATTTAATTTAAGTGTGCTGACATTTTCTATTGTTTAAAGCACAGCGACCATTTTATATCCTACTAGTAAATGATGGACAAGATGGACAGACGACATTATGAAAGTCGCCGGGACACGCTAGATGCAGGTCGTATCTAACCGGTACATGTGGAGGTCCAAAGGGGAGGCCTATGTACAGCAGTGGACGTCTTATGGCTGAGATGATGATGATGATTCTACTCGTAATATTAATTGTAGTTTATGAAATGTGCACTAAACCTAGTTTTTATTAAAAGATTAAGCTTAAAAGTCGTCACAATAAAAAAAAACGGCCAAGAACATGTCAGGCCATGATTAGTATAGGGTTCCGTAGTTATATAAAAAAGGGCTGGGCCGATTATGTTCGAAGTTTCGAAGTACTTTTAATTTAAAGTAGGCACTCTAGAAGCCTAATATTCATAATAATATTCATATTTTTTGGACCCGCGAATCAGAACTTAGAGGGGGGAGGGCACAATTTTTATTTTATGAAGCGGTTATAGTTTCGCCATGTCCGCCTGTCCGTCTGTCTGTCCGCATCATACCTCAGTGGCCGTTAGTACCTACTTGAAATTTGCAATTTGGTATATATATACATATTAAGTCAGTGGTAGAATAAAATGTTGATTTTTTTACCTCCCCTAGTAGTAAAGTGAGCATCCCCACAAAAAAAAATGTGTCTCTAACTTCTAACTTTTGATCCACGGGTCCAAGAAATTAGGTCCGAACCCTACACTAAGTATGGCCCTACATGGTCTTGGTCGGTTTTGTCATTTTATTCATATACTTTATACTTGATAAGCTGACAATGCTATTTCAGATTTATTATGAATTCTTAGATGCATTATGGAAATCACAAAATGGATGACTACTATTCTTAAAGCCCCAAAACGTTACAGGTTTTGACTACCTCCGCAGCCAATTCCACGGTGACCCTACCTATGCACTATGAAGCCTGTTCCTGAGTTTGAATCTTTTGATTATTCTTCACGATTACTTTATTTTCTTCCAGATTTATGATATTGATTTAAGTATATCTGCAATATCTATCTGCGAGGATTACGAGATGAGATATTGTTGTTTAGTTTAATATCCACACCACAAGGCTTATTGAGTTACTACTAAATATCTAGGTCGGTTTGTGTAAGAGTTCCTATTATATTTTTATATTGTCTATTAATTAACTGAGAAATAATGAATTCCCTATTCCATTCCTATTCTTGCTTTTCATATAAATTCCATTATAGTCGCATATTCTATTTTAGTTGTTTATTTTATTAACCACGTGATCAAAGAGAAAAGCTAATATTTATATTACAGAACACTAGGCACATGCTGCTCTGCTATTGTTATTTTACATTTCAAAGGAACCCGTTGCCTATTTTCTTTGTGCCCCAAGCTAACAAAGGGAACATTTCAAATATTCAATTTCATTTTAAAGTATTTCCAACTGGCTGAATAAACGTAGCAGCAGACAACATTTCAGTATCAACCTTGTTGAAAAAAAATTTGAGACATAAATTCAACGCTAAGTCTGTACTTACTGCGCAGTCGGTCCATTTCTCCCGGTTTAGTGAGGTGGTTTTGCAGCGGGCCGCTCCAGTCGGCCCTCATGTGCTGAGTCGAGAGCACTCGAGCCCAAGGCCGGAATTGACACGGTTCACTGAAAGTGATCTAACTTCACTTTTATTTCTCTAAGTTTTAAATGAGTGACGTAGTGAATGGAAATGTCGGCAATGCTGAACGGGTAGATTATTGGCGCTGAAATTAAGAGGAGAGTACGAGCGATGATCAACAAAACATACCATGGATTGTTTTTAAGTTTTGTCTCAATCGCTGTTTGCTGTCAGGTGAACGAGACCATGGCAAAGAGTGCCAGTCGCTTCATAGGTAAGTTGTAATATCTAACTTATGACTGGAAGAAAATTCAATTTGTTTTGATTGGCGGTTCGTGAGCGTGACGGTTTATTATGTTATACCCGGTCGCGAATTTTCGATGTCACCTTCGAACTATTTCATTCTTACGAGCTATCTCACAAAAAAATAGTCATAATCTCCCTATTGACCCATATTTGTTACGGTTAATATACTTATTGAAAGTTACGACCTTTCAAAATTCAAATTCATTTACTTCGTGCAACGCATATTATACAGTAAGTACTACAAATAAATATGTATAACTAAGAAATAGTTGGTACATACTACATACATTAGTTAAGATATTTAAAAATACAAATTAAATAGAAAAAATAATCTACAGTCAAATTACAAAGCATGATGGTTGTTTCCTTCTAAAAAGTAATTCAGTCGCCTGAAATTGAATTTGTAATTATTATTTTTATGGTTGTTGGGCTACAAAAATATTATTGATTGCAATGCTTATGACTTATTAAGTGGTTTATTAACGCTTTCAAACGTAAATGGCATTCATAATGAGGTTAACATGATCAATCAGAATACAATTAACGGCAGAGCTATACTAATTGCCATGTCATTAAATTAAATTTAAATTAATTTTTTGTTGAATTGTCATTATTTTGAATATCGTATTCGTTCCAGTCTACAATATTAATTATTGCAAAATAAGTTACAACAAATTTAAATAAAATAAGGTGATACGAGTAAGTATATACAGAGTGATCAATCCAAATGGGTCAGTATGGAGGTTTTGGAAACCATAACAGATAGCGAAACCATGAGATAGATTTTAGTAAAAAGAAAAACTGCATTCGTACACTTACAAAAATACGTATACTCGGCCCAGGAATCGAACCTACACTTTTTGAAAAATAAAATTTCGTTATTTTCATTTGAATATCGGTTGTAGCGCTTAAATAGTAAATGTTACCAAGAAACATGTTATCTAAAACCAATAAAATGCATTGTTTTTAACAATGAAGTTTTATTTTGAAATACTTCAGTGCCGCCGCCGGCTCTTTGACTTTGTATGGGGAAGTTACAAACTATGATAGATAGCGAAATCTGTTCTTAGGAACCATGCCTTCGTTTTTAGATTTAATAATAATGGTATAGTTCCTAAGAACAGATTTCGATATCTCTCATAATTTGTAACTTCCCCATACACTGAATTATTGAAAAATAATACTTCATTGCTTAAAAACAATGCGTTTTAATAGTTTTAGATATCATATTTCTTAGTGGCATATTATTCAACAACTACACAGCCGATATCCAAATAACAATAACGAAATTTTATTTTTCAAATAGTGCAGGTTCGATTCCTGGGCCGAGTACCTACACGTATTTTAATAAGTGTATGAATGCAGTTTTTCTTTTCACTAAAATCGATCTCATGGTTCCTAAGACAAGATTTCGCTATTTGTTATGGTATCCAAAACCTCCATACTGACCCATTTGGATTGATCGCCCTGTATATGTATGTATTATGAGATACGAAAGCATCTTTGATAAGGTAGGAATTTGGCGAAGGTAGTTTATATGCATTGTTTGATGACACACAGTGATGACTTTAATCTATTACGTCTCACTTTGTAACCATGACAATCGAAATTTAATATCCCTTTATTATATTATGTCACTATTTATAAAATGACTATCATAAGATTCATAAATGTTATTGTGAGAAATCTCTTACTACTTTTTGTTAATTTGACATGGTTTTACAGTGCCCTAATTTGTCTGAGTTCAAATTGCTGGAGTGTACAAAAAATCATATATCATATCATCAGCCTATGATAGTCCACTGCTGGACGTAGGCCTCTCCTATTAACTATGCGTATAGACCTATAGACGCATTAGGAGCTAAATGCCCATAATCGCCACGCTGGGCAAGCGGATTAGCGATCGCAGTAATGTGTCCACTATGATGACGCTGCTCAATCTTTGATCAAATATTGGTAAGTGACACTTCAATCCCTTAGTCGACTGGGGGTGGTGACAAATGTATTCTTACTGCCGTCACCACACGGCGGCATAATCATGGGATAATCATGTAAAAATGTTAATGTACAAATCGAATAGCAAGCAAAATTGCCCTCAATTAAATTTTGGAACGTAAATAATAGAGAGGAATTATTAATTGAATTGCCGACTAAACGAATAAGTACACATGGAAAAACGATTTCCAACCCAATCAAATTGTTTTACCGCTTTTTTTATTTTGCATTTGATAAATGGCTACGTTTAATTTTACAATTCATACCTATGCAAGTTTAGGGTTATGTAGTCAAAATGGCAAAAACTGGAAGTTTCGTTCTTTGCATCCGAACATCCGTAGACATATCACATCGTATTTTTTCTCGGAAACTACAAAATACACACTACAGTCACTTCTAAAACATAATATATGAACATACATACAACGTATTACAATAGGCATGATGAATGGCAAGTCGAATCAACATCTTTTTCAGGGTTCCGTAGTAAACTAAACTCTAACATAACCCTTATATTACATAGTTTCGCTATGTCAGTCTGTCTGTCCGCAGCATAGATCAGTGACCTTTAGTACTTGCAGGTATAGGTCAATATTTCGGCTAGAAGACATTATGCGTAACTATATTATTGCATTTGTTAGTATGCATCCTAATAGTGAACCCAGGTATATTATTGTCAGCCTCCGTAGCCCAGTTGGTAGTGACCCTGCCTACGAAGCTGGAGGTTCCGGGTTCGAATCCCGGCGAGGGCATTCTTTGTGTATTTATTTATCACAAATTTTTGTTCCTTGGTCATGACTGTCCATGTATTTAAGTATCTATATGTATCTATCTATTATATATAAATGTCGTCGCCTGGTACCCACATCACAAGCCTTAATTGAGCTTACCGTGGGACTAGGTCAGTTTGTGTAAGATGTCCCAAGATATTTATTTATTTATTTATTATATACATATTAAACCCGCCGATAAAGTGTTAGAATATAATGTAAAGTGGGGATTTTTTTGTTATAATTAGGGTTAGGATTTTGGTGGCATTTATGGAACAGAGAGCAGTGGAGTCGATGTTACAAACATTTTTTACTTGAATAAATGTTTAACTTATAAAATAATAACGAAATAGTATTTAGTTCAAGCTGGATTTATCAATGAATTTAAATAAATAACACGAATTTTATTTTTGAGAATCTAGAAAAATATTAATTTTCAATAAAAATGTTGATAAATGATATAATATATTTATTTGATTTTCAAGGTTCTAGTTTTCTCGAAGCCTATAAATATTATATAATAATCATAAGCTATATTATACAAAAAAGATTGAATTTCATTTCATAGGTAGTCAAATATTAATACAATAAAATTATTTAATACTTAAAATGGGCGAAACCCTGTTAAAAAGAATATGGTTATGTATTATTTTTGATTAATTAATTATTCAATCAATCATAAACAATTTGAGCAACGACTCCACTGTTCTCTGTTTACCTAATGCCACCAAAATTCCTAACCCTAGTTATAATCCTATAGTGTGGGCAATCGTTGAATGGGTATTTTAAAAGGATTAATAGTTATTTGTTTTACTAGGGAGCAAAGTGATTGTTTAACTCTCGTGCAAATATTGAAACCCAAGCAAGCGAAAGATTCCAGAATTTGAACCACGAGCGCAGCGAGTGGTTCATAAAATGGAATTTTGAGCGATGCGAGGGTTGTAAGGCACGAGAGTTGAACAAGCTTTGCTGCCGAGTGAAACGCAACATTTTTCACCACACTAAAGCGAGGAAACATGCGAAATAAAACTCAAACATAACAAATTAGAGGTATTTATTTGCAAATCCTCAACTTCCAAAAAATAAACAAATCAACAAATAATAAAACAAAAACCTCAAACATTTAGCTTGGCGTGGCAATGCTTAAAAATTCAGGATAATTCCAAAATGGGACTCATGTAGTTATTGGCGATTTTTCTGTGATTTTCGGAATTATCCCACTTTCGCATCTCGCAATTACCCCAAAGCCACTTAAGTATGTTAAACTAAGATATCACCAATGAAAGAAAACAAAACACGATCGAACTCGTTTAAATTTTAGAAGAAAAAATATTCGGATGCGTTCTGAAATTTGCATAGTGTCAACACTTTCATTTTCCTATTGTTTTTATTTGTCGTATTTTTAGAACTTTTAATTAAAAGCCTTTTACAACAAAATGTGTTATTTAATTTGGATTTTAGCATATTGAATATAATATTATGAAAGGTTCATGTGTATGAATCTGTTTGAAACTATTGAGTTTTCGAACGTACTGTCTAGTTCAAACGTAAAAAAGCTTATTTCACTCTCAGGCTGTATAAGTTATTGCTTTAGTCTATCCGGAAGATCAAAAAAAATACTTTAACCTCTAGAGATTAAAACACAGTTTTGCGCTCTGAAATTGAAGGAAGGACAAGGTCTGAATTTTCGAAGACAACCGTTCCAGAATAAAAAAAACTGTCTTCTAACTTTTGATCCCAGGGTCCAAAAATACGAAAAAAATGATGAATCGGTCCAGCCGCTTTTGAACGACTATAGAACTCTACACTGAGCATGGCCCGATGGCCGGTTTTTACTTACAGTTTAGACGACGGAAATTGAGCATTAGAAAAAAGTATTTTTAGGGTCCTACATAGTCAATAAACCTATACCTACTAATGAATCTTTGGATTCATTTAATATAGGTACTTAAATCGATAAATAACGTGGTTCAACAAGACTAGGACCGTGTTTGGTATATTACCTGTTAATTGATTCCACGCAGCATATTTTTTCATAACTGAATACTTATAAAAACAATAATAATTAAAACCCTCGTTCGTACAGTGACTAACGAGGACAGAATGTGGTTTCAGATATCATTCTGGTTGGCTGTTAAATATAATTACTTCGTTATGTTACCTCTCGTGCTCATTATAAGTTTAATGCAAACTCATATAAACTAGTAGATGGATTTGAAAAAAAAAACATATTTTTATGTAGTTGCAAGTAAAGGAATCATCATCATTCAGCCTGTGATAGTACACTGCTGGACATAGGCCTCTCCTATTAACTTTGCGTATAGACTCATTAGGAGGTAAATGCCCATAATCGCCACGCTGGGCAAGCGGATTGGCGATCGCAGTAATGTGTCCACTATGATGACGCTAAAGGAATATGATATATTAATTACATCTCGATACTTACCTACCATCCACAACACAAGCCTTATCGAGTTTACAGTAGAACCAGATCGCTTTTTTTAGATTGTAATATTTGTAATGGAATTAAATTTCCACTATCGTAAGATATAATACCTAGATATGTAATTAAACGGTTAAACTCACGTAATACAACGTGATAAAACTTGTAGCATGATATTTCATTATCACTTAGTTAATAGGTGTAAGCTGCAAGACATCTCCATTTACTTCGTGTTCATGTTCATCTTGGTTTTATTTAATTCGTGATTATTACCTACTTAATAATTTATAGTCGTTATATATTCTACCTTTTTCGATTTAAATAAATAAGTAAATCAACTTTGTGAAATACATTGTAACATATGATGTAAAACGTAATGGAGACGAAAGTTTAGTGTTTTCCTTCAATACGTATAGGTACATAGGTAATATTTTTCCTATAATGACTTCGAAACAGATTCCTAAATTAGGACATTGGACGAAACTGTGTCTTCATAATCATTACACTAAAATTATGGACGATATGAAGAAGCCGAGCTACTAGGCATAATAGTGCTAATTAATTGTGTTTTAGTGTAGGTAATCATTAAACGAGGTATTTCTCCCACTAGACTTATTTGTCCCAGATGACCTTAGGTGATAAGGTAACCATAAATAGTACATTACTACCGAGGCCGGGAAGTGACTGGTTGCCGGCCGAATATATGTAGACGGCCGAGCGAAGCGAGGCCGGATAGTATTCGGACGGCAACCCGTCACTTCATGGCCGAGGTATGTATAATGCTTTTCTCAAACATGCAATGAAATGAAACAAAAAAATGTGTCTTCTTTCTAAGAAATTATAAGTCAACTACATAACTAAGTCTTTGAAACACAACAAAAGTCAAATACGACACCGACACCTCAATTTTTTTTAAGATTGACCTGAATGATTGATTGTTTGGAAGTTGCAAATTTTTACTTTTAAAAAGCGGTATTAGACGACGCGGTCATTTGGGTCCAATTAATCGCATGCGGTGATCGGGGCCGACGGATCGCGCCGTATAATACTGCTTTTTAAATATTATTTTGAGTAGTTATTGTACATTTATTTTAAATTATATAATTTAAATACCTAATTATAACCGTAAAAATTTGCCAATCTTTTTTTTAATACTAATATTACTTACAGATAATTATTGGCTAAAAGCCAAGATGCCAGGTCACCACCCTATGTCAAATGAAAATTAAAAAAGAGGCACTTGCCGGCCTAGGCCGGCAACGAGGTACTTCCCGGCCACTTTTTAGGCATGTAACTACAACATTTCATTGCATGTTTGAGAAAAAGTTGTTTACTGTATGCTCTTAAGATTATTTGTGGGGAGGTATAGTTGGAGAAATATAATTTGACCGACTGTTATCTTACTTACGACCTTTTGTTTTGCGTTAACACTTACTAGACAATCAGCAGTCGAGCACTTTTCTATTGTTAATGATACAAAACAAAAGGTCGTAAGTGAGATAAGAGTCGGTCAAATAATATTTCCCGAACTATAGCTAGTTATTCGTGGTATACTGTTATCCGCAAATCGACACCCATCGTGCCTTGTTTGCATGAAGGGGATAAGGCTACTCCAGCCGCTCCACCAGCTTCACAAAGCCCAGCAGATCCTTGTAATCTTGCTTTTGGTGGAGAGCCTGGAGACTCTAGGGATTTTTTCTTGGTAACTTCTAAAAAATATATTTTTTGCTTAATAGTGCTATTGTATTATACAGACACTTAGTCTAATCTACAATTTTATAGATCAGACTCGACCTGTGAGGCATAAGGTCGGTTCTGTGGGTATGAGATATATCTAAATTCGACCTTGTCGCAAAAGCATAAAGTTACACTTACAAGTCAGATAAATTGCTAAATCCGACCTTATGCCTTTCGTGTCGATTGTATAAAGTTAAATTTTATTAATATTTTTGTATATTTCATAATTTAAATAAAAACAAATTCTTTGGTTCTTTGAAAAACTTTTACTACTGTTTGTTTATACAACTTTTAATTTGTGATTTCAATTTGTGTGGCTTATGAAGTTTGTTTACAAGACTGTCTACCATAGGTCTAGTCTACCATAAATCTATTTAAGATAAGAGGCAGTAGAGGCAGCTAGCTCGACCAGACTCTACTGCCATAGAAGTTGTTGCTATTTAATTTTTTGTGGTACAACTGTTGTCAACATTTTTAACTAGATGTTGTATGTTCGTTGCAAGTGAGTTTCGTGCGTTTTGCCATAGTCAGATATGCCATAGTTTATCACTGAATCAGCGATGGCCATGTATATTACACGGAGTTATATGTCATTTTGTCTTTAAGAATTGATAATTTACTGATATAATTTACTGATTTGACAAACTCTTAATTGTTTACATGTATACATGGTCATGGTCCATGTGCTGACACCAGCTGAACCTATCATCATCATCATCTATTATCAATCCGAGGTAAATATGGCGTTTAACAACATCTAGGGGCTCACAGTCACAGGTCGTGGTTGATCTGTACAGACAGGACTGAAGGCGTGCTACAATTATGGGAGTCGTGCTGGAATGTATGGTGAATGTATATGTAACATTTAAATTTTCTCGTAGTTAATAGTTAAACCAGCATCATGTCCCCACTTGCATATAACAGATCAAACTCGAGCTTCATCCTGTGCTGTACCTCTATGTAATATGTCTATATGTTGCACTCCACGAGAATATTTAGTGGTCTCCTCCACCTCCCTGCACGCTACGCACAAGGAGTTAGGTTATCCATTATTTCTATGTTGAATAAATATTTGTTAACTGTGTTATGATGTCCTGTTACTAATCCTATTAATTTTCACTGCTTTTATCTGGGCGTACCAACCTATATGCGGGCAGGTAGCTTTACATTCACATTCATTACGCCGCTGTAATGAGTCGTCCCCACCGGACGAATTCAAGAGTAATGATGAACATCCGATACATGTAATGAAAATTTCATTGAGTTGCGGATTATTGAAAACTCATATTCGTATCATATGCTTGCGTAATTCTGTATACACATTACAGCAGATTATTTGACATGTTTATTTGTTTATTTCAAAAGAAATTTGTAATTACAGCTTACGCCAAAACATTACAAACTTAATGTTGAATAATCCATTAAAGACAGTTTTTTTTTCGTTACTTCCATTTCCACTCAGAACATCCCTTCAGGTTTTGGAATTAATATTATTTACATGCAAGTTTACTGCCCGTATTTCTTGAGAGAAGAGTAAAGTTATCCGTAATACTTAACGTAATTGCGCGCGATAGTTAAGTATGAAGTTGGGCATGATACCGTGCGGGTGCTAATAACCTGGTAAAAGCAAAAGTTTTATTGCTACCCACGTAGTAACTTTTGCTGGTTCAACATGTACGTCCATAAATTACACGTGATTACTTTTAACTGTGTTGCAACATGTAAAAATATTTCAAATTACTAAAAAGTATATCAACATGAGGTTGTCAACTTAACTAAACATATCTTAGCTATGAATTATTAGAGTTGTACATTAAATAGTGAGTTTGTGTACCTATTGTCCCAGTATCGCAATCCTAGGAGTTCGAGGAATCCAATAATTTAAAATTAAATTAAAAGTGCGAATAAAAATAGACAAAATAATAATATTGAGCATAATTTAAAAAGTTTGAACTTTCAAACAAGGTTACAGCTGAACAAAGTTTGCCAACTTATCAGTGCCGGATTCAATCTCTTTATGATTATGAAGGGCCAGGGGCTTCAAGTTTCGATATAGGTTAATAATACGGGTCATGCAATAATTTCGTAACAGAACCTACCTACTCTCAATATCAACCTCATGTATGTCTTACCCTTTGGGTAACAGTAAAGTAATTATGCTACCTTTATAGCTGTAGCTAGGCTTGCATGTACCTACATAATTATATTGAGAAACATAGACAATGGCTTCAGACTTATATTAAAACCAATAACTCAAAAGAGTGTGTATTTAATACTAAAGGCACAATTAAAATAAATAAATAACAGAGCAATGTCTTGAAAATAGTAAAAAAATATCAAATGCCAACTTAAGTATGATACGAGCAATTTTTTAAAGGAAAACAGGAACATTACAAAGGGATTATTTTACAAATTCTCAGATTTAATTATCACAATATACTGTACTACCGTCTTTCTTAATGTATGATTTTATTTTATCAACTGGTGATCGAAAAAACAGCCAAAACCAAAGATGTTATGTCATACTAAAGATATTCGGTAGTCTTGTATGTGACGACTGAACAAAAACTTAGATAAACAGAAAAACGTACGACATTATGTGTTAAGTCAAAACCAAGTTTTCCTTATTCTCTATACAGGACACGGAGCGTGAGCAAAGTGCTTGCACCCACAATTAGCGCTGTCATTAGCAGATCCTTTGCTAATTAGCCCGATAGTTCAACTAGTCGCTTCTCTAAGTTCTGAGATATGCCTCGAAATACAGGCGGATGTTTACATTAACTTCACCGCTCGCTTCTTTAATGAGAAGATTTATGGACTGAATCATATTTATGGATCCTTTAAAAAGATTCTTATTGTGTTCCCAAATGACTTGCGAAATGTATTAAAATGTTTCGTCTTCGTCATTATAACATTAATTGAGTTTAAAATACGTTTCCTTAGAGTATCTAATCAAATTACTGTATTACCTACTTCCAATGTTCCAATAAATAGTCATCCAATTGATATGATTCTCATTTCAATTAAAGGGTCGTTTTCTAGTCCATATTGATCAAAACCTATATACGTAGCAGCAAAAAAAGGAAATCTGACGATTTTTTGTGAAAACTGATCAATTACTTAATGTAATTATTTTATTTCGAACGTTTGTTGGAAAAATAAGGTTACGAAATAGATATCACAAATGGAAGTTATCTATTTCATCAGAATAAATATCTACTTATGTACCTACCTAGATACTATTTATGTAGACATAACGCTCCGGGTCGTATCATATCTCGATGTGAAGCTTCCTTTGAAGCTGCCGGGTTCTCAATGCCATCTCTTTGTGCGTTGTCCCGCCTCGCTATCTTTTTTGTCGACTCCTAATATATCATATCACAGAGTAGAAACACTTAATTTACTACGCCCCCTGTTTTCCTTTTGATTCTGGGCGATGACTAATAGGTTTACAAATATGTATATTCCAGCACCAATACTAACTTGAGACATTTGTGACCATTTAGGAACTAATTGTACTAGATTTTACAAATATATATCACCAGGTGTTCCCCAAAGATTGCAAATAAAATTTCGCTTACAACTGTTAGAGCGGTATCTTGGAGTAAATACCGTAAGTATATATTATTTTTTATTTCAAACATTGTGCTTTTGGTAGCAGAAATTTCTACTTAGCCACGCAAATGTAAATTATATTCGTAGTGGAAATCATAGAGCGCTGAATTTTGTCACATATCTTTTTTACGCTCTCTTCTTTTGCTTATGATTCCAATAAAGTGGAACGTTTTACTAAAAAGACTCCCAATTTTTTGTATCCGGAAGTTATGAGTACGTAAATCTCAACAATTTCTAGGTTTTCCGTGTTATGTCCGTTGTAACTTATTCCGTGTGTAAAACAAATATAAATTCCCCTATTAGTTAGCTTTTGCCGAATTAACCAAATTGTAGAAGTTTCCCAAACTGCTTGCGTTAGTGCCAAAACCCAAAACCCAGCTCGTTCTAACTCCGATACTAAAATAATTCCAATAAATTAAGCAGTAAAATTCAGTAAATTATAGAGACATTTCTCTAAAGAAACGTTTCCCGGCCGGGCCTTAAATAATGATGACAGAGACGTTGACTGTTATTTATTATTTTAGAGCTGACCCTGTTATGGCATATTTCATTAGACTTTAATTACCGTCGCATCGCGCCGCTCTGAGCGGCCCTAACTAAAATAATTACGTTAGTTCTCTCGGGTACCCAAAGATGCTTCGTTAGGGTAACGAAGACTAGGGTGCGATGTTGAAGCGGATTCATGTTGATAGATTAAGGCGCTTGGCTTACCAACCAAGGTTGTAGTATTCAGTCCGAATTGCATATCGAATAACCTGTTGTCTGCAAATACCCCATGCAGTTTCAAAGCTAAGCTCTACCCGAATAGCGAACAAGAACTAAATTATTCATCAGTTGTCAGAGACTAACCCGCGCCGTGTAATACTTAATGACGTTTTATGTGCGTTTCCTAAGCGTATCAACGTCCTGTGATAATTATGCACAAAATTATTTGATTATGTAAAGTAGAGTAAAATATTATAATAACGTCGTGTCGTTGTAAAAACAATTTACAATTGAAAATATGAGCAGTAGTGACGGTGAGAATGATATTCATTTTAATGTAATGTGACAAATTGACTATCTATTGAAAAGTTAGAGTAGGTAATGGGCCACCGTAAGAGCCACAAATCCTCTGCTTGTTTATAGTTGGAGGGTGCGAACTGCGAGTTGGAAGCAACAGAGCGCTGGAAGTGGCAGAGACGCGAGCGACATGCCCAATTTGTCAACATGTTCAAGGAACTTTCCTTTAGCAATGTAGTTGCCTATGTAGAACCTCCTGCGTTGTATGTTACTGCAGTGAGGTGCAAATTGCTGTACTTAGTTCAAAGTGCTTGAGCAATTCTCAAAAAGTTTGTACAGTTGGATCACTTCGATATTGATAAAAATTGGTATGGTGGTCAAATCAATCATGCTGAGCACAATCCATCTCATTTCCAAAAATGTCCCAGAAAGTTTGCATAGAAGTTTCCTTTTTTGTTAGCAGATTCATAAAGAGACAAAAGGAATTGAACAAATATTTTGGGACTATTCGGGAACTTTGGTGGAACTTTGAGCATCACTGAGTCTATTTAGCTTACCATTTTTTAATCAAAGACGTAGTCGTAAAAAAATATTTGAGAATTGCTCAATTCAGGTTAGGTTACTATTTTTAACTAATGTTTTGATATGAAATGGTAAGTAACTAAAACTGCAAATACCATCGGATAAATATCCTACATACATTGCGGATCATCGTCAATCAATCCTCGTATTTATTAAATCATAAATCACTAATTTCGTATAAAAATATCGGTTAATTGGATACGTTCATAATGTATTGCAAATCATAACTATCTTAAGTGACCGTTGGATAGGAAAATTGCAATTTCAGGGAAGTAGAACACTGGACCAGTATGCCAGCTAAATCGATGACACTCCAAATGTATCGCAGCTTACTATTATAGCTATAATACGATCTTGTTAAACTAAAATAAAAATATAAAAACAAAAAGGATTTATCTACAACGACCTACCTGCTTACACTATAATACGAGACTCAAAACTACTTATACATCAATCGATATACTTTTTCGTGATTTTTTCCCACGGATTCCTAAAGATCTAAAAATACTTCGAATATTGACTTTGAACAAAGAAATCTATTTTCACGACAGCTAAAATCGGTTAAGGTTAGTGAAAGTCAAGGCTTGAACCGAAGTTTTGTTAACACAAAGACAGCAGCTGTAATGACAGAACCGTGACCATTTAGAGAGGGGTAGTCTGTAGCTAATGCCTGCGCAAAAATTGTGTTTATTTAGGTTTACGCCTTTATGTGAAAATTTAAATCTGGAGCAGGTTAACTCTGCGAGATTAGTTTTACATCGATCGTTCGAAGGTGCACGGCAAGCTGCATAGCCGGATGACGTCTTTTGCCACGTTTAGGTGCATCGTCTGTATCGTGTGCAGGTATATTGTAAACTTCACTTTGTAATACATATTTAATAAAAGATTTAAGACTCAGAACACAGATATAGATAAAAAATCTTTGAAGTACATACCTAGATCAAACTGAGTTTGTTTCAACAGGTTTGTGAGTTATGATTCCACAGGTACGCTGAGATACACTGATGTACAGTGCACAATGTACCCTTTTTTCGTTGCGGATTAATAATAGGGTCGTTGTATCCAAGTAATTGTCACTACGTGGCAGTATGAAACACAATAAGGAACACCTGTACGGGTTGGAAATCTGATTTAGCGACGGAGCCGGATCGTTATGAATGTATTTGATAAATGTAAGGTGTCTGTTTTACGCTGAGTTTCAGGTGCTGGCTACCTTTCTTTCTAGAAAAAGGGCACAGTCAGGCGGTTATACCATTTTCCTTTATTTCATTTTCATGGCATTTACTTTTATTATTTGAAGTTCTTCATTCTTCATTTCTAGATTAAACATTGTCGATTGCTCTCTGGTAAGTTCATAGTTTACGCAGGTTCTGTTTTGGGGTCACAGCCTTTTGTTTATTTATGCATGGAATGGAGTCCCAAACCCCTGTTAATTATGACGTTGGATACCTACAATCTGCTTGAAATTAGATATTTTATTGATAATGGGTGCGGTGCTTTTGTGGAAATGTAAGATGTCGGTATAATGCTCCTGCCGACAGTTGTGTGCGTCTTTATTGTGTTCTTGACTTGATATAAATAAATAGCGGGCACAATGCTTTACTTACCTAATATTGTATTAAATTATTGTGTTATATTGTTAAACAAATAGTAAGATGCGTGTATCTTAAATTCTGTGGATAATACGCTTTCCTGTGCGTAAATGAGGCGAATCTGAAAATACCAGATTAATTACAGAAGTAGACAAACCTAATGTAAATAAATACGCTCAGTGTAGTGTTCTGTAGTTATTCAAAAGCGGCTGAGCCGTTGGGTGTTCGAAATATTTCTATTTAAAAGTATTCTATAAGACTAATTGACGTTTTCTCTTGGGACCCTTATTATTTTTAAAATACCTATTCAACGATACTTCACATTATAAGATTACAGCAAAATAAAAAAAAAAACTCCACTTCACTTTACTTACAAAAAATATTTGTGTTTTATTCTACCACTTTATCGACGTGATTAATATGTATGTAACCCTATTAATATGTAACCCTAACCAAATTGCAAATTCCTAGTACTAACGTACACTGAGCTATGCTGCGGACATGGCGAAAATAAAAAAAACAATTGAAAAATATGCCCGTCATAGACAATATATGAGCTGTATTAAAAAAAACATGACCAATTTTGTATAATATTTCTTCAAGAAC